>CP025649.1:5222294-5240353 GCA_003576665.1 Ipomoea trifida | reverse complement strand
GGGTGATGCGTCCCTAACGATGCATATTTGTGTGGTGCATTTTCTAACACTGAGTGGTGTATATCTGTATACATAGTGGTGAGGCCGCACTGTTCACACCTAAGAGCACGGCCACACTTGAACATGACCCTATATATATAATTTGGTTCAAATGCGGCCGTGCTCTCCCGTGCGGCCGTGCGGTCACACATCACTCAATGTTATGAAATACACCACTCAATGTTAAGAAACACATCACAATGAAACACAATAAAACACACCACAATGTTAAGAAACACACCACAATGCATATTTGTGTGGTGTGTTTCTTAACATTGAGTGGTGTATTTCGTAACATTGAGTGGTGTGAACCGCACGGCTGCACGGGAAGGCACGGCCACACCTGAACATGACCCTATCATGCTATATGAAAAGAATTTATAGCATGTTTGGAAGAAAGGATTTGCAATTTCTTTCCTCTATATATATATATATATATATATAGGAAAGAAATTGCAAATCCTTTCTACCAAACATGCTATAAATTCTTTTCATATATGGTTGTTGTAGATAGCGAAAGGAAAAAGCTAGAACCCACCCCTTCTATATGTGAGTGCTACCGGATGCCACTAGACCACAATGTCTTGGCGACAACCAAACTATATATTTTTTAGTATTTCCAATTTTTTTTTTCATTTTCTTTTGGTTGTTTGTATTGGTCTTTTGGATTCTTTGATGTGTTATCTATCTTATTGGAATGACTGCATCTTGTATTTCTATACAGTAATAACACTTACAAGTGTCATACACCTTCATAAAACCACTCCAAATTGTGTAGCGCTTGTAGCTTAATGGATAGAGTGTCTGTTTCTTAAGCAAAAAGTTAAAGGTTCGACTCATCTGTCGTGGTTAAATCCTATTTTTTGTTCTTTTAACTGGACTACCCTAAAATTAGATTTGTAAGACGAAGTATCAATTGAAATTAAATTATTTGGTTTAATTAATGAAATAATAGGTGATTTTTTTCTTTTGTTTTCTTAACTGGACTACCCTAAAATTAGATTTGTAAGACGAAATGTATCAATTGAAGTGTACAAAATATATTATTCTCGTTGGCTTAACTAAAGTTATTTTTAATTTAATAGTATTCATTATTATTAGGACTCTGTGAGTCTGAGTCATGATAGGACTATTTATCCTAGTCTCCCTGAGAGTCTTCTTGTATATATTCTACCTTTATCATTGTATTAAGTAAGACTCAATCAATATAGATATTGTGTTCTCATCTGGTATCAGTTTGTTCAGGTTCTCTCCTGATGGCCGACGGTTCTGTTAATTCTTCTGAACGGACTGTCTCGGATGCCGCTGTTACATCTACGGTCTATCCGGCGGTGGCTTCTCTATCCATCGCTCATCACTTTGTGAGTATCAAGTTAACCAACAATAATTTTTTGTTTTGGAGAACACAGGTTGTGCAGTTTCTTCGCAGTCACGAATTAATAGGGTTTGTTGACGGTTCGTATCCGTGCCCTTCTGCAACGTTGCCTGTCGCCGGTGCGCTGCCTACTGCTTCGCTTCCTACCGCCAGCGCAGCCCAATCCACTATATGCTACGTGGATTCGTCAAGACCAAGCTGTTTTGAGTATGATTATATCCTCCTTGTCGCCGGAAGTTATGCACCTGGATGTTGGCTGCCCTACGTCACAAGCGTTATGGTTGTCGTTGGAGCAGGCACTGGCTTCCTCAACCCGTGCGCACACCCTACATCTTCTCAGTCAGTTCCAAACCATTCAGCAAGGGGATTCGTCCATTGCTGATTATATTGCGCGCGCCTAGGTTTTGATCGAGGATCTTACTCTCGCCGGTCGACCGGTTCCACTGGATGAGCAGAATCTGTATGTCTATCGGGGTTTGTGACCGGAGTTTATTCCTCTTACCGCCTCCTTGGCTGTTTGCGGCCAGCCGGTATCTCTTTAGGAGCTTGCGTCGTGGTGGCGGGCGTCGACCGTGACGTCGCGGTGGTTCTAGCGGTGTGTAGTCCCGTCCCGCTGACGCCTCTGTTCAGTTTCGTGGTGGTCAGCGGGGGGCTTACGGTGGTGGCGGCAGGTCTCGTAGTAGGGGAGGCCGTGGCGGTGGCGCATAGCAGCCGCGTTGTCAAATTTTTGGGATTATTGGTCATACTACTTTGTCTTGTTACTCGTATGTTGGCTCTCAACCTCAGGCTCATATGGTTTATTTTGATAATGCTGCCAATATCCCTCTTGATTCTCATTTGTGGGTGCCTGATACTGGAGCCACTCAGCATGCCACGCCTAATATAGCTGCATTGTCTGCTTCGGAGGAATATCACGGTGATGATACCCTTCATGTTGGTGATGGTAAGGGTTTGGTTATTAGTCGTATTTTGCCTTTTTGTCCTGTTAGTAGTTCTAGTCGCAATAGTAATTGTACTTCTGCTTTATGTTCTGCGTGTCAGTTACGAAAATCTTCGCGATTTCCGTTGCCACGCACTGTGTCTACTAGTTCGAATGTCCTTGATTTAATCTATACTGATGTTTGGGGTCCTACTCCTGTTTATTCATCTTCTGGTCATCGCTACTTTGTTCTGTTTGTTGATGATTACTCCCGGTATACGTGGTTTTTTCCTATGAAATTAAAGTCTGATTTATATGCTATCTTTGATCATTTTCGTGCGCTTGTTGAACGCTCATTTAATCGTAAAATTGTGTCGGTTCAATTTGATCTAGGAGCTGAGTATAAAAAGTTACATTCTCTCTTTGTCAAGTTAGGGATTCGTCATAGACAATCATGCGCTTACACTCATGAGCAGAATGGTAAAGTTGAGCGCAAGCACAGGCATATCGTTGAAACGGGTCTTACTCTTATGGCTCGTGCCTCTATTCCTTCTCGCTTTTGGGATTTTGCCTTTGAAACTGCAATTTATTTGATAAATAAAATGCCTTTAGCTGTCTTGAATAATTCTAGTCTTCACTCATTGTTGCATAGGTCTCCTCCGTCATATTCTTTCCTTCGTGTGTTTGGGTGTCTCTGTTATCCTCATCTGCGTACATATTATCGTCACAAGATGTCGTATCGTTCATCTCCCTGTGTTTTCTTAGGATATCCTGAGTCGTTTAGGGGGTATAGGTGCATGGACTTACAGACTAATAAAGTTTACATTTGCAGGCATGTCCAATTTGATGAGAAAATATTCCCTTTTGCTAGTAAGCCTGTTGTGCAGGTGCTTTCTGCTCCACCGCAACCTTGGGGTGAATCGGTGCTGCAGCCTTCGCCATCTACTGCGGTTGTGGCTCCTACACCCACGGTTGCCGTCATGGAAGCTCCTGTTCGGCAACGAGGCCGCCCACGGGGTCGGTCATCCAGGCCCACAGTTCGTACTCACTCCATGGCCACCCGCAGTCGGTCCGTAGCTCCACATGTGGCTTTGTCTGCTCAGGTTTCCTCTCCTGAGCCTACTTGTTATACTCAGGCAGTCAAATTTTCTGAGTGGCGTGAAGCGATGGATCAGGAGTTTAATGCTCTACTGCACAATCAAACTTGGGTTCTGTGTTCCTACTCGTTCAGGTATGAATTTGATTGGCTGTAAATGGGTTTTTCGTACTAAACGAAAAGCTGATGGTTTGATAGAAAGGCACAAAGCACGGCTCATGGCGAAGGGGTTTAACCAGGTTCCTGGTCAAGATTTCTTTGACACATTTAGTCCGGTTGTCAAACCCACTACTATGCGGCTTCTCTTGAGTCTGGCTATTTCATCTAGTTGGGTGGTTCGCGAACTTGATGTTCACAATGCTTTCTTGAATGGTAGTTTGACTGAAACTGTTTACATGCGTCAGCCACCTGGTTATACTGTTGCTCAATTTCCTGATCACGTGTGTTTGCTTAAACGCTCCCTGTATGGTCTGAAATAGGTTCCTAGGGCTTGGTTTAATCGATTGCATGTTTTTCTGCTTTCTATCGGGTTCATAGCATCTAAGACTGATGTGTCTCTGTTTTATTATTCGCAAGGGTCTGCCTGTGTTTACTTGCTGGTTTATGTTGATGATATTCTTGTGATGGGGAATGATACACAACTAGTAGGTGATTTATTATCAAAATTGTCTGCTACTTTCAGAATTAGAGACCTTGGTGAGCCTGGATTTTTCCTTGGTATTGAATTGGTGAAAACTAGCACTGTTGTTCTTCTTTCTCAACAGCGATATATGACAGACATTTTGAAGCGCGCGGGTATGACTGATTGTAAATCCCTAGCTACTCCTCTATCTGTGTCGAAAACTCCTGTCACCACTGCAGAACTGTTTGATGATCCTACCAAGTACAGAAGTTTGGCGGGTGCTTTGCAATACGTCACTGTTACACGGCCCGATCTGAGCTTTGCGGTCAATCAGTTATGCCAGCATATGCATGCACCGACCATGTCACATTGGGAGCAGTTGAAGCGAGTTTTGAGGTATGTTAAGGGCACCTTATCCTTTGGTCTTCGTATCACGAAATCTCTGTCTAGGGAAATTCATGCGTTTTTTGATTCCGATTGGGTTGGTTGCCCTGATGATCAAAAATCTACCAGTGGGTATGCGGTTTTTCTTGGCACTAATCTTGTGTCTTGGGTCTGTAGAAAGCAAAGAACTGTTGCTCGTTCTTCCACTGAAGCAGAGTATAAGGCACTCGCTGATGTCTGTGTTGAGGTGTTCTGGATTGTGTCTCTGCTGCGTAAGATTCATATTACTGATATTTCGGTTCCAAAGCTGTGGTGTGATAATCTTGGGGCTACATACTTGTGTGCAAATCCTATTTTTCATGCCAGGACCAAGCATGTGGAGATTGACTATCACTTTGTTAGGGACAGAGTTGCGAAGGGGGACATTCAGGTGAATTTTATATCTACGAAGGATCAACTGGCTGACATTTTTACGAAGGCTTTATCTAGTCCTAGATTTTCTTTTCTTAGAGACAAGCTACAGGTTTCTAGTTTACCCTGTGCTTGAGGGGGAGTATTAGGACTCTGTGAGTCTGAGTCATGATAAGACTATTTATTCTAGTCTCCCTGAGAGTCTTCTTGTATATATTCTACCTTTATCATTGTATTCAGTAAGACTCAATCAATACAGATATTGTGTTCTCATCATAATGTTAAGTTTAGTATTAGTATATGAAGATTTACAATCAAATGAGACAACATCTTCCCGTGAAACTGTGAGACACTACGTGAATGCACACAGTCTACTACGCGAATGCACATAGTCTACTACGCGAATGCACATAGTCTAGAGTGTGTGCACTTAGCCGAACATGACTTACATCTACACCTTGCAAAGAAGGAATAAATATATTTTCCTTGTGATATTAACTAATGAGTTAATATGGAGCCTTTGTGAGACACTTGAGCAAATTTGGTAAGACTTTATGTGTGTGAACCTTACTTTTTCTATACACGCGTGAAGGGAAATATGGAGCATGCTTTGGAGTAACCTATAGTGCAACATACACTTAGCCAAATTTCAAATGCTATCTATAATTTTGAAGAACCAGTACGTGATGCTGCGAACCAGATGAAACTGAAGATGGTGATTTTATGAAGATCATTGTTAATACTCAAGAAAGAATCACCAGGAAAATATTTTGAAATATCAACTTGCCAAAAGTCAAATCAAGAATGCAACAAAGTCAAGAATGTCAAGCTCAGAAGATAGCAAAGTCCATAATATCAAGCTCTGAAGGCAACAAAGTCAAAAATTGGAGACTACAAGTTTCAAAGCTCAATCTAGCCGAATTAAAAGACTCTTGTAAGCAATTTGCAGAAGTAATTTTTCAAAAATTACCAGAGGCATTAAATGTTGCAGATCAAATTGGAGAAGTTATCAGATCAAGTTGACAAAAGTTATCAAATCAACGGTATGGTCATTGTTTTCAAAAAAAACGGTATGGTCATTAATTCGCAGGGCCATAATCTTGACCAGAAAACTTAACAGGAAAAGAAAAAATTGTAAACTGTAGAAAAATATAAAATAAAGTAAAATAGTCTGATCCCCTCAACTACAAAAAATCACTACTATTTATACACTCCTAATCCCAACAAAAACTCTTAAATTGAGGAAAATAATTAATCTAAAAATTAATATTAACCTCTCAAAAATATACCCAAATGGTGAAAATTATCTTTGCCATCCGTTTTCTTGCTGACCGACGCAGTCTTCTCCATAACTCCTCCAATCTTGTGCCAAATCGTTGATGCCGTTTCTGGAGTCGACGAAGTCCTCACTTCTTTCGTACGTGAGCTGCGCAGGGAAAACAATTAACAAACTAAACATTTAAATTCTTTTGTTATTTAGCAAATTAGG
Source organism: Ipomoea trifida (assembly GCA_003576665.1). NCBI lineage: Eukaryota > Viridiplantae > Streptophyta > Magnoliopsida > Solanales > Convolvulaceae > Ipomoea > Ipomoea trifida. The sequence goes on along the minus strand of CP025649.1, from coordinate 5,234,018 downwards.
TTATATATTTTTGGTTGAAATTAGAAAACAAATAATAAACGGGTCATGTTGTTATAGGCTTAAGCTTAAAATAAAATCAAAGAATTGGGTTAAAAACTTGTTGGACTTAAAACTCATTATTAACTAGATAAAGTATTTATTTAGCTTATTGATTACTAAACTCTAAAAAGGAATAATTATTATATAATAATAAATAATTAATGCAAAAATATTATAAAGATACATAAAATAAAAGTATAAAATATGCCTATCAGTTGTTTGTTAGGAAATTTAAGAAGTTCATGAGGAAGAACAACACCAAGAATTTTCCACAAGCCAATGCGTCCAAAAGTCCGAGAAAAAAAAGTCTAGAAGGCAATGCAAATTTGTGCTACAATTATAGAAAGCCAGAATTGAAGGCCAGTACGTCAATGCATCAAGGTCAGTACAATTTGTGCTACTAGTGATTCTGATGAGTCATCTAGTGGAGAAAGTGACACCTCAAGAGATGACAATGTATTATTCTGCATGGATACTTCAAGTAGCTCATCCTATCAAGACTTATGTTTAATGGCACACGAAATAGAAGGAGATGAAGTAAATTCGAAATCTTTTAAATATGTGAATTCTTCATTTTCGCAAGAGTCCATTTCTCAGTTCATGAGAGATTGTCAAACCGTAATGGACGCTCACTCTCAACTCGAAAAGCACAATAAATTTTTGATTCATGAAAAAGATGAAATAAATGATAAATTACAAAATGCTCTATCCAAGGTGAAGAATTAAAGGCCAAAATTATTTGTCTTCAAGAAGAGTGTAAATCAAGAGAAGTGAGAGAGCACAACCTAAGAGAAGTTATAGCCACATTTACTCATTCATCCAAAATAATGGATAAAATGGTAAATATACAAAAACCCTCAGGAGATAAAGCCGGATTATGCTACGATTCATCGTGTTCTCAAGCCTCTCAAAAGTTGACCAATTTTACTATTGTTTTAAATAATAAAGCGCAAGTGGTAAAATTTGTTAAAGGTCAAGATAACACAATGAGACACGGAATTGTCTATCAAAACAATGCCAAAAATAGTACTGCTAGGCCGAAGTCTCAACATAAATTTATTTCGCCTAGTCAGTCAATGAAAAGGCAAAGTTTTGTTCCTAGAAGGAAATATACCAATGAGTTTAGTGCATAGAAACCACATTTGAAAAAAGGGAAGATTTTCAAATGGTGGGTCAGGGAGATTTTATCCCTCTGAGAAAGATTGGTATGAATAAACTAAATCATGGTCAAAATCAAGGTTTAATTCCTTTCATAGAATCAAGCATCTCTCTTCCCAAGTGTCCAAAAATAAAGTCAATTTTCAAAACCGGGCACCCAAAATCTTTTCCAAAATTAGTTATGATTATATAGTCAATAATGGTTACAAATCACCTATTTTTGGTTCAGTAAGAACAAGGTGGATTTGGGTACCAAAAATTACTAACCCCCAAGGACCCAAGCAAAACTAAGTACCTAAAAATTTTTGATTTGTTTACAGGAAGTTTGTGCTTCGATAGTGGATGTTCTCGTCACATGACTGGAAATAAATCTAGTCTAGTGAATTTAAAAGATATCGAAGGACCAAAAGTCGTTTTCGGTGGTAACTATCATTATGACGCAACAAAAGGAAGCAGAACGATTATTCGAAATGGATTGAAAGTCGAAGATGTTTCTTACGTGGAAGGACTTAAGTTCAATCTCTTTAGTACAAGTCAATTTTGTGACAAGGGATATTTAGTGGATCGGAATTTTTCAAAGACAAATGTCAAGTGAAAAATGAAACTACTGGAGAAATTGTATTGCAAGGGACAAGGAAAAGAAACATGTATGTTGTTGATTGGTCCACAACAAAGAAGTCAATATGCTTAGTTGCCAACAACACAAATGCTACAAGTTGGGAATGACACAAGAAGCTGAATCATCTAAACTTCAAGCCTATCAACAAACTCGCAGCAAATGATTTAGTCAAAGGTTTACCCAAAATAGTCTACAAAAAGGATCAAATCTGCGATGCGTTTCAAAGAGGAAAACAAATCATATCATCATTCAAATCCAAGACTCATGAATATCATTAAGACCTTTTAGTCTACTGCACATAGATTTATTTGGTCCAGTAGACCCAATAAATATAAGTGGTAAGAAATATACACTCGTTATTGTTGATGAGTTTTTCAGGTACACATGGACTATATTCCTCAACAAAAAGAATGAAGTGGAAAAGAAGCTATCAGAATTATTGAAGCAACTTCAAAACGAAAAGGAACTCAAAATAGCAAAAATACGTACGGATAGAGGCACGGAGTTTGTAAATGGCATGATCCAAAATTACTGCAGCACACAAGGAATTCTACATCAACTATCAGCTGCAAGAACACCACAACAAAACGGTGTTGTCGAAAGAAGAAATCGAACACTCAAAGAAGCCGCACGGGTGATGATTATGGCCGCCGACTTACTAAAATGATTTTGGGCAGAAACAATTAACACTGCTTGCTACACCCATAATAGAAGCCTTATCAACAAACTGCACAACAAGACACCATATGAATTATGGAAAGGTAGAAAACCTAATCTTAGCTATTTCCATTCATTTGGTTGCAAATGTTTTGTTCTCAATAATGGCAAAAGCCATTTGAAAACATTTAATGAGCGTGCAAATGAAGCTATATTTCTTGGATATTCATCTACCAGCAAAGCATTCAGAGTATGGAATAAATCTACAATGGTGGTAGAAAAATTTATCCATGTTGTGTTCGACGAATCTTCAAAAGTCAAGGAAATTGATGATCCAAAAATTGGTAATAATGTTCTAAATAATTTTATTATTACTAATGAAACGTCAAAGGACAATGTTTTGCAGGGATTAAAAGATCTGGAAATTAAAGACTCCAATTTTGAGCAAAATAGCCCACCATGCGCAGATGGTGACGAAATTGAAGTTATAGAGGAAGTTGGGGTGGAAGTTAATGCTAGAGATGGAGTGGATGCTATAGAGGAAATTGTAGAGGAAGTTGGAACCAGTGGTGGGACCCACAATGAACCCACTAAATTTTCCTCACCCTCTACACGCGCCAATGACTCCATACTGCCACCAAATTGTCAAAGCAACTTTCAACCAGATTTAAGATGGCTCAAAAATCACCCACAAGATTTAATCATTGGAGATGTGCATCATATCATCTGGATCCTGAAATAGGTTAAGTAAAACAAGTAGGAAACACCCAATTAGCATAATTGCTAAGTATAAACCACTCCACCTTGTAAAATAGTTTATACACATATAGATTGAAAAACTTGAGGTTTGATACACATAATCACATTATACATCAACCTGCAACATACAATTTCATAGAGTATACCGCACTAGATATCATGTAGGATCATAGATATACAATACTAGATAATATATAGGTTCATGGGTATATGATACTAAATGACATGCTCATTGAAGAGGTTACATACATAACATATTCGGTAACAAGATAAGTCACATAGTTCACACTCACATGCTTATGAATGTAATTAGAAATGGTATCAATGATTGAGTAAAAAGAGTTTAAGTGACCTGAATAACAATAGCAAGATGAGGATTTCATTCAAACTAGCAAGGTAATGAAATAGTTCTCTCATATCATAATGCATAACTATCATACTCATCATCAAGAGTGAGACGTGGCTCTTAGCCAAAAATATAAGTATACTTTCTCAGTACTTAACTTGAGATCAATAACCATATTATAAGAAAATAGTCATTTATTTATAATAATATTGGAGGAAATCTTTCATCAAATACTTTCATCATTCTCATACATGAAGGAAGGTGAGGTCACCACCATGTGTGTATGACCTCAACAAAGACGGAGTCCCAAATATGTGCTCCCTTATAACTCATCATAACTCATAACTCATAAATCACATGTGGAATCAGGACCGCTACCTTAAGTGTGCACACCTCCTAATTGGAATTCCAAGCCCAGGGAATAATAGCTCAAGCCCTAAAGTAGGCCCATGATTTTTCTACCATGCCACTTTTCTACATAATCCAGGGTTTTTCTACCGGATTTCATCTCATCATTTCATTATATCATTTCATCATTTCTGTCGAAAGGATTGCTATCCAGTCGAGTCTTCCAAAAATATAGATTTTCTTAGATCCCCTTTCTTAAAAAGATTGGTAATATAATCTTTAAAACATTTCTTCATAGAAGATCCAAAAATGGAGAATAAGAGACTTATATGGTTTTATATGCACATGAAATCAAACTAGTATATAAATATAGATTTAAAAAGGGTTTTAATGCGGAAATATATTGATAATATACATGTACTCATTCTCATAAGCTTTCATGATAAAAACAGTGTTTTATGGAACATATTCTGGTTTGGTAAATATGGACGTAGGCATGAGGTTGCAAATAAATGCACAAGTAATAATAACATAGATGATTCCACTCATCATACTTCCAACATGATATTTTAATATCAATGGTAGAATGCATATCATTCACTTTCCTTTTCAAGATTACCATATTTCAACTCATGGTCCTATCTTCAAATAGGAGCATCATAAATCATTTCATAATCCCATTCTTTCAATAAATAGGGATTTCATGCTTATGCACATAGCTTATCTCATAATTTCCTATCAATTAGGAACATCATTCTTTGATCACATAATTCACTTCATAATTCCATTTCAAGGTGGAATATCATGCCCATTCACATTGCTCATTTCATAGCTTCATTTCAAATAAGAATATCAAGATTAGTTGCATAACTTAATCATGATAGCATTTCTAATGGAAATATCATACTTTAGCACATAGCTTAATCATATAATCATATCATATGAAAATACCATACTTAATCTCACAATATCAGTTCGTAAGGGAATATCATGCTTGATCACATAATAATATATTGAATAAGAATGTCACATTTAATCAACGATTTATCTCTTCATAGGTAACCAATTAGATCAAGCACCGGACCTCTACGGCTCAACCAGACTCACAAACGCAAGTGGCTGGACCCAATAGGCAAGGGGGTACGCCTCAAAACCAGGGAGCCCCTCATCCCCTGTGAGATTGATAGTAGGGCATCGAAACCCGCCGCCAGGACCTCACGGGGCTGGGGTCTTAGCGACCTGCCACTTCGCAAGGCCAAACCCGCGGGCCCCTAAGGCCTCCGGGGTAGCCTGCGAGATTGCTAGAGAGGGGAACGGAGTCCTAGCTCTCACCATTTTCTTCCACCTGCAACCTCAAAACTACCATTTACATACCTTGGCATGACCTCAACATATCAACAATGGAATTATTCCATACAAACATCAATAATACATCAATACGCTTTTCAAATAAATCACATAACATCAACCAAACTCATCACCAGAGCACCCCCAAAAATATTCACATTTCACAGACATATTTATCAAAATAATAGGTTTTAGGTGTCCATGGGTTATACGTCAAGCTCTCTAGATCACTAGCTTGAATCCCTCCTCCTTCCTTACTCTTGATCTCTAGCTTCTTCTCCTAACCATTTCAATGGTTCATTCACAAACAATACACATGCACATAGATTAATGAGCATTCATGAAAGGAGCTTGATAGAAGAAGAAGATAAAAAGCTTAATGAAAAAGGAAGAAGATGAAGAGATGATCAAGAAACCTTACTAAAGCCTTGGGAGCTCTTTGTTTTTCTTTTGCAGAGTCAAAGGAAGGATTAGAGAGGCTAAGGAGTGAATAGTGCTATATATATATATATATATATATAGGCTCAAATCCGTAAGCATTTATTTCACGACTAATGGAGGGAACTTGGGTCATTTTGCTAATTTGAATTCTCAATGCTGATCTTAGGTTATAAATGATATAGGAATGAAGTAGAATATGATAGGGATGATATAAAAATATCACAGGTTCGTTTTGAAATCAAATTTGGTTAAAAATCATGTCTATCAATGATAGCTTAAATGGAACCGGGGGTGACGATTACACTACGAATACGTATGTTTGTGAATAAGTGGGAGAGCGATTGTAGGTTAGCCGGTCAGTCTACCGTAGGGCGATCTAGTAGTCCGAGGCTGAGTGGTATTCCAAGTGGTAAGTGATTACAAGCAGGTTGCTAGAATAGTGCAGGTTGCAATTGTGGGGTGAGCAGGCTGCTACTACAAGGTGAGCAGGTTGCTATTACAGGGTGAGTAGGCTGCTATTACAGGGTGAGCAGGCTGTTATTACGGAGCGTAGGCTGTAATTGAACGGTTACACGAGGTGTAGATCGCGATGTAAATTGTTGTTGCAGGGTGGAGATTACAATTAGTGAGTAGTAATTGTTACAATCTGATGGAGATGAGATGTGAGGGGGGGACCCCTCCTATTTATACTAATCAAGTCGATCTACGCATTTAATGCACCAGCTGCAAAGTGGCTTGACGTGGCGTCTTCTCGTTGCTTGGTTAGGCAGTCACTCTGCAGGCTATGCGTAGGTTGACTGGTCGAGGTTGTAGAGCTGCACAATCACCACCCCGCAGGTGCAAGTTGGACTGACTTACTTGTTGTGAAAGTAAGGGTTTTGGCTTGCAGGTTGCGTCACCTTGTTGACCGATCGGTCATCCTACGGTAGACTGGTTGGGTGGCTTTCTTTCGGGGCGGTTCCAAGGGTGATCCGAGGGTATTTTGTCACGAGGCCTATCAGTACAAGCAGACCGGTTGATCGCAAGTGATTTATTCCAATCGGGTTGATGGCTATGACGGGCCGATTGGGTGACTTCTTGACGGGCCAGCTCTACGGATTAGTCTTTTATGTGTATTTACTCATCAATCAGGTTCACAGGTTTCTCTCATATAGACTTTTGGAATGAAATTATTGGTGAATAAATTCACCCTTTTTACAAGGCTTTGAAATTAAATGAGATTACATAATCCCTTTTCACTTGGTCATCCGAAATTTGGATCTAAATGTTTATTTTTTTTTAAAACCCATTTGATAAAATAATTATTGGAGTGAAATCATTTTCGCGGCTTTATTTGAAACTTTATAATTTGGAAGTTTGGGTGAAAAATTATTGTTGGGGTCCCACAACTTATCCATAACGTGTCAAGGACATTTGTCTAAAAATAGATTAATTAGTGTGTGAAATTCCTCTTTAAGGAAATACTCGATCTACATGTCGAGATAATACTTGGTTTTCCAAGTCCTTTATTTCTAAAATTTGTCTTTAAATCATGAGTGAATATCATTAAGCTATTTATAACACTAACATAGGCTGAGATAATAAATAAATAATTTCATTAGTAGTCCCTTAATTAATACCTTATGGTACATATTTATTTTTACATTTTCCTACTTCAGGAGGAAATTACTTAGTTTATTTGTTTTACTATTTCAAGTTAAGTAAAATCTTTGTACTTCAACAATAAACATGTTGTGATATTTACTTTCTTTCATTTTGAGAGTTATCAATCCATCAAGGATTTTTCAAATAAACATTAGTGTCTAAACACCCATAATTTTAAGGTCATGACTTTAATAAGCTGCATATCAAAATTTATTATTCTACCAATTATGTAGCAGAACTTTTAATAGTCATTATAAAAGTATTTTCGAAGTTAACCAGTTTATAGTCATTTCCCAAGGATATTTATATCTGGTTTTTCTGCAACCCAGTATTATGATTATTTGGTGCACCTATAATTTTACTGGGTTTTCTCGTCGTCTCGACGATCGTCTTAAAGATTTAACTTTTAAGATTTTCAAGAGCTCTCAGATTTTTCAAGAGTGACCAAATTTTTACTAGATCTAGTTGTTATGGATATTAAAAAATCTCCTGCACTTCTAGCATCAAGGAGTATTGATATACATATATATGGTACAATTTGGGGAAGGTGCATGAGACCTAGTCACTCTTTTGATGAAATAGATTTGTTTGACATATATGTTTGATATCTTTCTAAACTTCCAGTTCAATACAATTGGTACATGGATTTTAATTTTTGCAGATCATTTCACTCCATGAAATTTCGCGACATTCCATTTCAATTTGATCACATCTCCCCCTAATACCGTGAACCGATCTTCATGCAGTTAGTGTATCCATTGTGTCGCTCTGAGGGGCAATATTTGAGACAACCGATGGAGGTTTAGAGGTATACTGTACTATAGTGGTTATGTAATAGAATGGACTACATACATAAGAATAGAAACACGGATTGGGAAATGTTTGATTTGAAAATCACGTATTAGATGTAAGAGGGGAATACAAATATGTTGTGTGCTGAAATTTTTAGAATTAAAGTAGCAGCAAGAATACTACACTTCCCCAACAAGTATCCGTCACATTTGGAGTTTTGAGAAAATAATGGTTTAGGAATAATTTGAACTCGATTAATTAGCTAAACCATGTGGTTTTTGTCATAAGGTATTTGATGTTCCGCCTTAATGCTCAATGTCATATAGTAATCGTCAAAAAACTGACGAAGTTAATAGGATAATTCGAGAATTGGGCATTATCAATAAGGTATTACATCATAAGGACATTTGAGCTCAGTATGTTGGTTTCGTCATAAAAAATAATTGACTTATTGTCTAGTAAAGTGATGACATAAAAAGTGATGCTCTATCGGAGCCTACAAAGGAAACTTTATCAATAATGGTAGGAAATCGTTAGCTATTTGGATATAAAGAGCATTTAAAGGGGGACTTAAGGAAAAATAAGGCATCAATATGATATAACCAACAAGAGTGTTTGCTTCAGGCAATGCAATGTAGTTGGATTCAACAGTGTGATGTTTATTTAGGTTTCAACAAAATGCTTCGGGGTGTAGCACGCACGTGACCAACGCCTTTTAACCCACACTTGAAGCATAGTTGTTGATATGTGGTAATCCTCGGCAAGTTGGATCATTTTGCTTTTTATGCTGGTTTTAGGAGTTATTATTGTTGCCACTTTGGTCTTACCTCTTCCACGTTTTCTTCCTCAGCCCCTCTTGGTGTTGCGCAATTAAGTGACATTGTGTGCTTCAGGCACCGGTGCAAAGCCAGTTGGGCATGCATTATAGATTTGCACCAACAGGTGGTTGTGCTTCTATAATTATGGGAGCAGGGTGGTGTGAAAAGAAAAAAAGGTCTCAACAATCAAATCCGTGCCAGAGACATTCTGCTTACACAACTTTAGTTGGGTCACAATTGTGTATATAGTTGATTCAGAATTAGTTATTTGACTTCGAGTTTTGAAAGATCAAGGTAAGATAGTCAAATTGTGATTTTAGAAAGGGCTATTAAAATATACTAGTCAAAATTATCCTTCGGGGATTTCTATAAGGCACAAGGGTCATTTGCAGGAATATATGCATTTGTTAGGGGTGGCGTAACAAAAATAAGGCGTTGGCTTTCTGGGTCGCATCGCTCGTGGACTTCTTAATGATCAAGTCTTTAGGATATGTAGGATTGAGATAAATCTCAGTATCAAGAGCCCATTTGAAAAAAAAAGGTTCATATCCATGCGTGGTAATAGTAGCTAGGATATATAGCTTTCAAAAAAAATCTATGTATACTATGTCTGGTTAAATTTGAAGGTCCGCTTATAAAGAATAATGTATAACCAAAACTATAAATTATGCTAATATAACATAATATACATAGGAATTCATAAAATTATATTATCCGAATAAATTGCACAAAGTAGCAATTTAATATATGAGCATATTCAATAATAGAATTCAAATAATTTGAATAACAATTTTAAAGTAACACTGTTCAAGTATAGAAAAGGTCAAATTGTAGGTAAAAAATAATGCAAATGTATATCATAAAAGATTTAAATAATCAGAGATCCCAAAAAACAAAAAAAAACAAAAAACAAAAAAACATAATCAAGCCCAAAAATGATCCAATATCTTGTTCATTTAATTGTGAGCACAAAAGGGACAATCATTATTGGTCCACACAGGTGTGTGGACCATACTATCAAATAATGTACAATCAATATAAAAATAATGTACATTTAATACAAACATAATATACATTGTATTTAGGGAATATACATTATTTGTGTACTGAATGTACATTATTTTTATAGTATAAAAATAATGTACATTCTGTACAAAAATAATGTACATTTAGTACATTAAAAATGTACATTTTATTATGGTCCACACAGCTGTGTGGACTGTGTGGACCATCGTCCACACAATAATTTGCCGAAATGGATTTTTTTTGTTAAACGCTGATAAATATATCACAAAATTAGGCCTAAAAGTATCAGCAACTCAAATAAACATATGAATAAATTATCACAAGAAGCTAAGAACGCAGGCCCTAATCCACCTTTACCCACACCGCCAGCCCAACCCAATTTTGTTAAAAAGGCCAAAGTTGTAGCAACCTTATACCTCATCATTAAGACAACAAGGACCATACGGTACATATCAATCTCCAGCCCATAATCAAAGAACGAAAATTAAACCTCAAGTAGACTAGGGTCGAACACAGGGCCAATTATGTTGTAGACCCAGGTCCACCTTGCAAGGTGGATCTAGGTCCAAAACTACGTCGTTTTTGTCTTTTTTTTTTTTTTTTTAATTAGTAAACATATTGCTGAATATAGAGTTGTTCAAAAATGTGTGAATGTAGAGGTTCCAAAGTGTGAATGTAGAGTATAGAAATCGTGAATATAGATTTATGATTGTGTGAATGTAGAGTTGCCCAGAAATGTGTGAATGTGGAGGTTTCAAATTGTGAATATGGAGTATAGAAATCGTGAATGTAGAATTATGCATGTGTGGATCTGTAATAGAGTTAAGAAGTTCTAGCAACTTGTAGCCCTGTAATGTGTGAATGTGGAGTATAGGATGTGTGAATATAGAGTTTTGAAAGTGTGAATGTGGAGTTTACAAATTGTAAATGTAGAGTATAGTGTATGTGAGAGTATAGTGTATGTGAATGTAGAGTATAGTTACTAAACATATAATCCTGTAATGTGTAAATGTGGAGTTTACAAATTGTAAATGTAAAGTATAGTGTATGTGAATGTAGAGTATAGTGTATGTGAATGTAGACCTAGGTCCACCTTACAAGATGGACCTGGGTCCACGGCATAACAATTCGCCACATAGTGTGTTGAAGGAAGTTGGGTTGGATAAGAGGGCTTGGCCCAAGAAAAAAAAAAATCAAACCTAAGCCAAGTAATAATGATATATTCATATGCACGCTTGATAAAATATATTAGTTTTCTAGTTTTTTTTTTGAATACAACTGACCCTATTACATTGTAGTATCTGTTCATTTATACTTTTCTCAACCTGTTAAACACAAAGAGTCAATTTCGAGATCTCCTCCACTGAGACTCGAACTCATGACCTCCCATCTGAGGGTGGTCATTACATGCCAATTGAGCACAAGGTGCTTGGCTATTAGTTTTCTATTTAATTATTTTGATAATGTAAATATACACTTTCTTTTTAATATTAGATATTTATTTAGTTGTGCAACGTGCTTCATTTAAGTAGCAATTATATAAACTAGTAAATTTGCTATCAAAACTTTGTGTAAAAATATTGCAGTAAATTTTTCTAAGAAAATATGCAATACAATTCCATAAAATTTGAATAGGAATTTCCGTTGTTTAGTAGGTCCCCCAGCTAATCAGTATCAAGTTCACACTTCAGTCATAGTAGCCGTGCCTGACTTTAGACCAAAGGGGGGGG
>CP025649.1:5100972-5222286 GCA_003576665.1 Ipomoea trifida | reverse complement strand
GGGGGGGGGAATCTTTCTCTTCTATTTCGTTTTTTAGTTAACTTTTTAGTAAAAAAATATGTTTTCATATTTAATTATCATTGCCAAATTTATTATATACAATTTTTTTTTGTATTTATCAAAGCAATCCAGTTTGATGGTAGGATTGATCGATTTTAAAAATTAAATAATTAAATTGATTGAATTCATAATTAAATAAAAATATTATTATATTTAAATAAATTTTCGTCATAAATTAATGTCCCCTCCCCATAACACATAAGAAAATACATTTAGGGTGTGTGGGGTTCACACTTGGGAATCGGAATCAGAATGAGAATCAAATGTTTGGAATGGTAATGGGTTTTGTGGAAGTATTTTGCATGTTTGGTAGTATGATATAATTGGAATGATTATCAATATTGATATTTTGTAATGTATGACTCTATAATGGGAATAAATGTTTTAAAATACAAAAATAAAAAATTAAGGCAATTGATTCTAATATAATGACATCCAAAGCACCAATATAAACAAAAAAAAAATGAAAACAAAAATCTAAAAGCAATAATCCAAACTTAAAAATCATTATTACCAAGTTGGAATAGGGGTGGGCAATTCGGTTCGATTTATCCAAACCGAACTAGTAATATATCGTAAAACCGAACGGTTCGGTTAAAAATTGAACCGAACCAAACAATTTGATAAAAATCGAACCAAACCAAACCAAATCAAACCGAACCGCAACAGCAGCAGCAGCAGCAACAACAACAACAACAACAAAGTAAATTTAAGTCGTTTTCAAAAAAAAAATAAATAAATAAATTTAAGTCTCTTGATGTCTACTCCGTCGTTTAGTTCCTATTCTCACTGGTATCTCTCTTACATTTTTTATTTGATTTCTTTATATCTTGTTCTCTACTTTGCACTTTTGTTGTTTGCCGCAATTGTTTAATACCTCACAATTAGTACTTAATAGTATGTTTGAAATTTGAATTGCTATTTTGTTATATATTATTTAGATTTTGGATATGGATTATGTGATTATGTGATAGTATATATGTTTAGAAAATTAGGAAATGTTAAAATTTGTTGATCTTAAACCGAGTACAATTAAATCTGAACCGAAACTGACCCGTTTCAAAGTGAATCGAACACTAATGTTAAACCGCATGGTTTAATTTTTTAAAAACTAAAACCAAAGCGAAAAAAAAATAAAAATGAATCGAAGCCCGAAATGCCACCCCTAAGTTGGAATGATACCCCTTTTTAATTAGGGAATGATTTTTTATTTTTTTTTTGAAAACGGGAATGAAATTTTTAATTGAAGGTGTAATTAAATCTCATAATTGTGTTTTAAAAAGTTAATTAACTAAACACTAACGATGATTTTTATTCTCATTCCTAATGTGTAAACCCATAGACGATGGTTTTGATTCTCTATTAAGTGGTAAGGATGACTTATATTGAGTAGTACGTCATCCAGTCCACATAATCGTTTGCTACTCACAGTTATTCTTCATAGTTAGGTCTTCATAGTTTTTATTTCCCACTTAATAGCGTCAAGCCTATATTACTGGCAAAATATATTGGAGTGGCCTGGAGATGACATTTTTCATTTTGAACTCTTAGGTTGACTTCTTTGCTTTCAATGCATTAAAAAAAAACGTATGAAACATTTTTGTATTGTGTTATTGTGTATAAATGTACACGCAATATACATTAATATGTCAAGGTTTTATTTAAAGAATATTTTTGGTGACAAAATAATAAATATTGTTAGATTTATAAAAAAATAATTTAACATTTCAATATAATTAAAATGATTTTTTATGGGTAGACGAAGCTATCTGAAGTCGGTCGTTATACCGTGGACCATGGTCCACAATGCATTGTAGACCATGAATCATGGTTGATACTGCAGTTGTGTTGAACGGATACTGCAGTTGTGTTGAAAGGGAACTGTAGTTGCGCGGAACAGAGGCCGTGTCATCCGTATGGAACTACAGTTGTGTTGAACTGATACTGCAGTTGTGTTGAACGGATAGTGCAGTTGTGTTGAAATGATACTGCAGTTGTGTTGAACGGATGAACTGTCTCTGTTCCGTGCAACTGCAGTTTCCTTTCAACACAACTACAATATCTTTTCAACAGAACTGCACTATCTATTCAACACAACTGTAATATCAGTCATGATTATGATTCATAATACATTGTGCACCATGGTCCACAATATAATTTGCGATCTGAAGTGGAATGAGAAACATATTCCACGTGAAATCTAAAATGGTGGGCGGAATTTTATTGTCCTACCATTTTATATTCATTTGGATTCCAAGTGGGCTCCACGCCATGGTTATGAAATAGCTCAATATTTATGCCGGTTTCACCTTGCAAGGCGAACTCAAGTCAAAATGCACAATTTATATACTGAATATTCATAATTTAGATATTGAATATTCACAATTTAAATTTTGAACATCAGTATCTAAATTGTGAACATTTAGTATATAAAATTGTAAACATTCAATATTAAATTGTGTGCATTCAGTATGTAAATTGTGAATATTCAGTATGTAAATGGTGAACATTCAGTATATAAAAAATGTGAACATTCAATATATAAATTATGAACATACAATATATAAATTGTGAACATTCAAAGTAGACCCCGGTCCACAGAATAATTTATTGAAATAGCTTTTTAAAAATCAGATTAATGTCCATTTTAATTTTCTTTAATTATTACATTTTTTTTTTTTGCATCTTGATTATAAATTTGATTATATTTTTTCTTCAATTATAAAAAACAGGTCACTTTTTGCTCTAATATTTACTATTTCATTTTTTTTTGACCTCAAATGTAATTTAAATTTTATTGAAGGTCAAGGAAGAGTACTCTTGTTCAGATGAAGTCCAAACTATATCTGTTTACTTGCGCCGTGTCGAGCTCAACGTTTGAGGCAGTTGATTGAGCCACTTTATTACAAAGGTGTAATGTAGCGTTGGATGGAAAGTACGGTGGAGAATGAAGATTCCTCCGGATGCCGTTCTCAAGAGGATGAACACTTAGAATTGAACGTTGTACATCAAGCACAAGCACAAACTCGCGGTAGAAAGCTAAGCAAGTTCATTGTGGCAAGAGCAAAAAATAGAGTGCAATGCAAAGTAAAGTGTGCAAGCAAGTAAACAAAAGTAGTAAAGCAATGAGATATGAGGTGAATTTGATTGGCATTCTGTTGCTTATATGCATGGTTGTAGTATGCGCTAGGCACTAGTTTACTGCCCAACTAGCGCCTAGCGCCTAGGCGGTCTAGATGGAGCCTAGGCGGGGTCTAGGCGACAACCTATAAAAACAAAAAAATAGCGCATGTGTGTGGGTGTATGTCGTGTATATATATATATATATATATATATATATATATATATATATATATATATATATATATATATATATATATATATATGTATGTATATGGGTGCACTAAGGTGCAGACGGTCGCCCAGGAAGGAAATGAGAACGCTTTGCAGCTTTCCACGTGTCCAGATCAAAGAATCAGATGTAATTTAAAAAAAAAACGACGCGGTGACATTTTTATAAATAACTCAAACTTTGGTGCAAGTAATTGTGTTATAAGTGCACCTAGTTTCACTTACAAGTGCACCTATTTGCGCACTTATTTTCACTTACAAGTGTAAGTAATTTATATTGTTAACATTTATGCACCTGAGTGCAACCTAGGTGCACCTAATTATAACATTAGGTGCACTTAGTATTGATACTCAGTGTACAATTTACTTGCACATGTAATACATTTTACTTGCACTTGTACACCTATTTTCACTTACAAGTGTAAGTAATTTACCTTGTTAACATTCATGCATCTGGGTGCAACCTAGGTGTACTTAGTTATAACATTAGGGGAACTTAGTATTGATGCTCAGTATACAATTTACTTGCACATGTAATACATTTTACTTGCACTTGTGCACCTATTTTCACTTACAAGTGAAAGCAATTTACCTTGTTAAAATTCATGCGTCTGGGTGAAAACTAGGTGTACCTAGTTATAACATTAGGTGTACCTAGTTATAACGCGATCATATATATATATATATATATATATATAGTCATAATCAGGTGTGGTCGCCCTTAACGTGTGGTCAGTGCGAAATCACCACTATGTATACAAATATACACCACTCGATGTTAGAAAATACACCACACAAATGTGCATCATTAGGTACGCATCATCAAAAAACACATCACTAGATATGTAAATATACACCACACAGTGTTAGCAAATGCACCATTAGGGACATGGGAGTTATGGTGCATTATTTTGGGTGTGTGGTGTGTTTTATGATGTTTTTGTGTATTTTCATTGTGGTGCGTTTTCTAACATTGAGTGGTGTATTTTCTAATATTGACTGGTGTGAACCCTACCGACCGCACGGGAAGGCACGACCACATATGAACAGATTTCTATATATATATATATATATATATATATATATATATATATAGAGAGAGAGAGAGAGAGAGAGAGTTGAGTTCAAGTGTGGCCGTGCGACTATCTTACAGCCATTAGATGACAGCAAGTCATCAAATCAACGTGAAATGTATGTGTTAAAATACAGACCATTCTACGTACTAAAATGCACTAGATGATAGATAAAACACATCATTCTACACTATAACCAAATGCACCTATTCACTTAAAATTTCATCAATATATGTAATAAAAAAACGCATCATTCTACGTATTAAAATGCACCACAACATGCCTCATGTCAGATTATAAACATGTACTATTTACATATATTAGAAAATATGTGCTAAAATATGCACCATTCTACGTATTAAAATACACCACAGGTCCACAATGTGTGTTAAAATGCACAATTCCACTTATTGAAAATTCACATCTCAGATTATAAACATGCACTATTATATTTATTAGAAAACATGTGTTAAAATACACAACATTCTACGTATTAAAATGCACCAGAGGATGTATTAAAACACATCATTCCACAACACAGTTACACAACATTCTACGTATGAAAAATTGAAAATGCACCAACGGATAGATTTAAAAAACACCATTCCGCAACACAGTTAATGCACTAACATACGTAATAAAGTGCACTACAGCATGTATTCAAACGCACCACACTATGTACTAAAGTGCAACATTTCAATTCATGTAATATAGATACTAAAATTACCATAATAACCCCACTTAGACATACGTGAATTGCACTTAGATTAATGAAATCGGACGACGCAGATTAGGCCGCACGATCGCATGGGAGCTCCCTGCCGCATTTGAATAGAAATATATATATATATATATATATATATATATATATATATATATAAGGTAAGGTATAATAGTATAATTGCACAATAATAATAGTATAATAGTATATATATATATATATCATCACATTTATTGAGCTATTATTACCATAATAATTATTAGATTTATGTAATAATAAGTTGGGAGGTAATTTGGACGAGAAGTTGCAAAAGTATAATTTTGTTTTTATTAGTGATATAGATTTGTTAAGGATATTTTCTCTTAATAAGCTTTACATGATAATTGGATATGTTACTAGACATGATCCAAAATACTTTTAGTTTAACCCAAAGCAATGAAAGCAATTCAGTTAAAACAAGAAATAATAATGATCAGGAACTCCATCCCGTCATAGTCTAGGTTTGCGGTAAGCGAATCTAAAATGTATATAACAAAGAAAAAACACTGGTGAGTGTAAAGTTGGAAATTCTAAATTGTAAATACGTTTTCTTGCTGCAGCGGGCTTTCGGGCTTACTAAACGACCGGATAATCAGCTAGATCGATTCCAAACATGTGATTAGTAGATTCAACTTAACCTATAAAGAGCTCAATCTGAATGAATTTGGCCCCTTAACGTATCGGGACTCCGGGTGAGTAACGCGTAAGAACCTGCCCTTGGGAGGGGAACAACAGCTGGAAACGACTGCTAATACCAAAAAAGCATCAGAAAGCCAGGAGGGCTTCAAAGAGGAAAACGCTTTCGGAGATCGAGATTTGTTTTTCATCGAAAACGAAGAAGGCCGAGGATGGCCTACGGTGCGTCTTATCTGAAGGGAACCACCCACCTCGACAAGCTCGGAACCCCAGTCAATAAATGAACGGAGGGATGAATTTCTCGAAATCGAGCCATAATGGAATTCGGATGAAATCCATCGGCCACCAAAGCCGCCTCTATATGGCGCTCTATAAGCGAGGCTTTCCCGATAGAAAGATTTGCATGCAACAGAGATCCCAATTCCGTGTATCCGGGCTGTTAACTAACTGGTCGTAGGTTCAAATCCTACTTGGGGAGATTTTTTAGTTATCGCTTTTCTGAGTTTCTAAGTGAAGGCAAACGCAACTATATATGTAATATCCTAGCTGTCAGCAAGGCAGGTCCGCTATAAAGCCTACCGGCCAGAAAGTAGCCGTTGCTTGTTCGAACAAGGAAGACGCGTAGCGTCACTTTACTCACGCACAACGGCTCCCTTATACGCTCTAAAAAGGGGTCATGGACTCCTTTTTTATTTAGGATCCCCTTTCCACAAAAACGGAAGGGGGTCTTGACGTTAGAACTTTTCAAGATGGGCTGGAAACTGCTCAATTCAAACAGTCTTTGGAACATTATGCCCAAAGAAAGAAAAAGAGGATTCGTCGGCGGCTGGAAAAAAGGATACTTATAATGCGGGAACCCATGCGGTCCGGGAACACTTTGGGGTGAACACCCATCCGAACAAGTAGGGTCAATAGTTCAGCATTTAGGCCGTAACATACATTTAGCAACAAAAAAATCTTTAACTCAACAAGTGCTCTCCGAACCAAGCCGATTCCGTGCGGTCAGAAATTAATACAGACACAAAGGGCTTCGACAGGAAAGTCGTTTCGATCCAATCCATTCTTTAGGTCAAATAAAGAAAAAAAAGGATATGTCAGTGACCCTACGCGCAGGCAACAGCAGCACCGGCTCTACGTGTCAGAAGAAAATCTTTCTGTTGGCTTTCCCTTAACTAAAAACAGAAAACAAATAGATTCTTAGTTGATCAATCAAAGAAGAAGCACGAACCATCGTTTCGGTTTCAGGTGTGCTGAAAAGTATTCCCAGAACATCATTCAATTGACTCCTTGCTGCCAGTCCGTGCTTTCTGTCATGCTGGCAAAAGCCCCTATTGAATTGAAGAAGAATCCAATTTATAAGCGGTTTAGGTAATGTATATTTCTTCTCGCTAGAGTAAGGCGAACTGGATAAGAATATTCAATGATAAAGCCGGCTTCCTTGCTCGGTGGGATGATATTATTATATGGATGCGCTAAAAGGCCTTTTCCATCTTGTACGGCCTACCTTCTAAAAATGGAACGAAATGATCTTTTTTTGTTCCTCGGTTGAAAAGAGATGTCTTCTTAGCTGCTGCTAATAGGTCTGGATACATAGAAGCCTTTCCAATATTGAGCACAGCAAAGTCCACCACTTCTCCGTTCATTTCCAATACTGATCGTGAAACACCATGAGCAGCAGGATGTTGAGGTCCGAAATTCGAAGTGAAATTTTTTATTTGCGAGCGGTTCAAATTGGTTTAATCTTTTTCAATCATCCTGGCCGGAACTTGTATGCAGCACTTGTACGGAGTTGAGCCGAGAGCAAGTGGAACGGTTGCACTTAACGCAAAGTTAGCCAATATACTTATTAAGGTGTACAATAATTATTAAAGAGTCGTGACACTTTTTGAGGAGAGCCGTTGCACTATCAGACTAGATTAATTAGTCACTATCTAATGTAAATATTCAGCCCCTGTGACAAGGGGATACGACGCTCAAAGCTTGCACTGAAACTCTAAGCAGCACAACTATTACTTGTTTACTCATTTCCATAAGTATATTCCATTAACTTTATTAGCGTCACAATTCTTCTCATGATATGGCTTATATTTATTAGATGCTATGAATTGACCAACTCCACATATTTTTAATCAAATATTAAATAATCGAATTAGATAATGTCACATTAAAAGAGAAACTTTAGAAGGGAGGTGTAGTATTACTTAAAAAAAAAAAAAAAAAAAAAAAAGGATAAATGCGGTATTTGACTAGTGGGAAAACAAAAATGATAATATGGAAAAATTGAAAGAGATTTGAGTGTTAAAGCTTCCAGAATGCAGTGCACGAGCTTGTATTAAATTGTATGCCTGATCAAAGGGGCCAAGACGAAAGGAGTGTAGTAGCATACTTGTATACTAAAGGAAAATGTACGATCATACATTGAATGCAAAAATGATAAGTGTATTATTGGACTGATTTAGCACCAGGAATATTGGTGTTTAAATGCATGCATTGGATGAGGGCCAATAATATAATTTTTGTTTACTTTTATATATATATATATATATATATATATATATATATATATATATATATATATATATACACACACACACACACACAAGTATTTTTTTTATGCGCGATGTACAAAAATATGTGCATAAAATTAATACTTTATATTAAAATTTTAGATTTATTTAGATGTTAGATAATAGATATTTAAATTATTGTAAATAATAATAATAACAATAATAATAATAATAATGTAAAATATTTTTATAAATTTGATATATTTTAGAAAATAACTAACCTATAATTCCAATATATAATGTGTATATACTATTATTATTGAAGAAGATAAAAAATATATATGATGGATACATATGCATGTTAAAAATAGTGGAAAAGATAACGGAAGTTATAACGGTAAGGGTATGTTTATCTGCTCATCAATTCATACTGGAAATATATAATTAATGGGCTTATGTTATGTCAAGTATTGTTTTTCTTGATTCGATTTTATTCTAAGCATAAGATGTTGATGTTGTGAACCAATACCACATCAACTCTAATAGGGATATATGAAACTTGCATTTTTAGTGCATAATATTTCCTTTTTTATATTATTTGACATGGTCTCATGTAGATATTGTCTGTGGAGGAAGACATTGACGTGCATTCTACAGAGAGAGAAATTTTAATAATAATTTCCCTAATAATAATAATAATAATAATAATCCCAAATTATTTATATAAGTTTCTAATTAAATTTTCCAATTAAATTAAATCCGTTTATAATGGTAATTATAAATATAGAATTAGGCAAAATTAGCTAGCTAATCAATTTTCTAATATAATTTCTCTAATATAATTTTTCAATCATATTTTAATTAATTGATATCTTCCTAGCTAATATATCTAACCTAAAAGGTTTCCTCAATTTTTTATAATACTGATTCATATGTTAATTCATTTATTATGGTAATCTATATAGGTAATTACCATATACTATTTACCATCTAAATAATCCATGATAATTACCAACTGTATTTAACATCTAAATTTATTATTGTAAATATCAATTACCCGTGCACTTCGTTTGATTACTTTTGAATAAATTCTTAAAAATTATGGCAATTAAGAACTTAATACTTTTTGTAATATTAAATTTAATCTAATCAGTTAAGAAAATTGATAATACAATTCACAAATTATTACACTAATTCACAGATTTTTACATCCATACAATTATACAAATTATTTCAATTCACAAATTATTACACATATAAAATTATGCTAATGGTTACTTTTGAATAAAATCTAATAATTATGGTAATTAAGAAATTAATTCACACATTATACTTTCATTACATTTTTTAAATACTTTTCGTAATATAGATTTTATCTAATCAATTAAGAAAATTAATGGTACACATATTACGAACATAATTAAAGAAAAGGGTTAATTCCATTTTTTGTCCTATATTTATAGGTGCCAATCCACTTTTAGTCCTTTTTATTAAAACATTCACTTTTGGTCCTAGTATTATTTTGACATGATCATTTTTGGTCCTTTTGGTGCAAATCAGTTTAAATATCGTTAAATACAAGGACATTTCGGTCTTCAATTATGAATGGTTTCAAAAAAAAATAAACATAAAAAATGTACCGGTTCAACATACTTTGTATAAAAAAGATTAAAATGTCTTTATATTTAACTATATTTCAACGATTTTGTTGCTAAAGGACTAAAATTGGTCATGCCACAATAATACTATGACCAAATGAGGATGTTCTAATAAAATAGGACTAAATGTGGATTGTCACCTATAAATCTATGACCAAAAATGCAATTAACTCTTAAAGAAAATTAACAATACAAATATTACGGACATTGTAACACCCCGGTTCGGCTATGCCGTATCTCCGGAGTAGTTACCGCCACACCCAGACTGAACCCCACTCGAATACAGATAGAGTTCACTCTAGGTGCACAGGCTAACAGACTAAAGACAAGGATCGTGTTTCTTATCGTCAAAATCCAACATAATCTTATATATATGCAGCGAAAGAGTAGCTATACTAGCCACGGATATATATATATATATATATATATAAGAGTTTCTTACAGCCCATCAACAAAGAGTTTGGACTATTCTCGTTCTTACTAGCCATGTTAGTACTACCATGGCTACAAAAGATATGTACAAAAAGGTCAGACTTGACTTTTCACTTGAGGCATAACGGATTAACGATTGCAGGAGACCAAAATGGGTACCACTTATTAAACAGGGATAGGAACGGGATCAGGAGTACAACTGGGACAGAAGCATGAGCCAGAGCTGGAGGATCGGAAGCAGAAGCAGGAGCATACCACGCTAGACTTCATCTGATAAGGTACACAATGAAGTGTAGTTAGCACGACGGCTAAGTAAGGAAATCCATTGTCACTCAAAAGTAGACAAAGGTTTCGAAAATATAATAATTTGTAAGTTGTAAAATTTACCCACGAGTTATAGCTCTACCTGCAATCAGGTTATCAATAATAGATAATATAATATAAGGCGTAAAGCTAACTCAACACGTAAACTTTTCTCATATAAAGGTACCGACATCATTGCCACTTAAAACACATTTTTCTGTTTTTCAGACAAGTTCGTAAAATATTTCGTTTCCAGTAGTTCCCTCATTTTAACTCAAAAGAAGGTTCAGCAGCACATTTCCGTGCTCAAAATTCGTCACATTTTGGATAGAATCATTTCCTTCTCAGGTCGTTACAGAGTAACTCTTTTCTCATCTTTAAAAACTTCCTTAGTTTCTTCTTAGTAAGCGTGAGGCCTTTGGAGCATTCTCATAACTCCCACTCTGACCACTTGGATCATCGAACTCGGGTTCAGTGGTCATCACCCGGTCTAACACTGATCCCCTGGACGTAAGGTTCGTTAAAATGATTCCTAGCTGGCCTAGCTAGGTCCATAAAAACAACACCTACCCGGACTTCTGGAGTAACTATACCTTAAGTGTGCACACCCCCATAGGAATACCTCATCCTACGAGTTATATAGTACCCGGCGAATAGACTTCGCCCTGCAGTATGAACTGGTCATACACTATAACATATCGACGAATAGACTTCGCCCTGCAGTATGAACTGGTCATACAATATCCACAACGACCACTGGGCCATGGCACTTAAAGCCACCCGTGGGTCAATCAAGGTCCTCCTCAACTCGCTTTAGAAACTAAGGGTTTGAAAACATGATTCTTCCTTCCGTTTTTCTTTCTCAAATCATTTCTTTTGGACATATTTCTCATTTGAGTCCAATAATTGAAATCGGCCATCTCATCAGCCCAAGAAGGATTTTCAAAATACTCTCAGTGCCCGCAGGCTTTTCAATCATCATTTCCTCGTTCTTCTCACGTAATGTACTCACTCCTTAAAAGTAGTATTTTCCTCAAAAATAAGGTTTTGACAACTTGTTTACCAAAATAGCATACGTTCTTTCGACGTAAGTTTTATAAACATTTTTATTTACTCATAGGCTTTCCAACACAATTCCCCAAGTCACAAGAGTTGTACTTATCTCTTAACAACAATATTTTCTTCTATGGTGATGCACATAATTTTTCGCCAAGTCAATAAATATAATGAACACAAATAATAATATTCGAGCCTTTCAAAAATTCACCCGATTGCCCGTAGGCATTCAAAACATCACAATACTCGGGATTAAAAACATCGGGAGAAAGTTTGGTCAAGGACAAATCGAAAATGAGTCCGCGTCGCGCGGACTCGCGGCTGGCCGCACCAGCGGACGCACGGCGGAGGCAGGCGTCCGAGCCGCGTCCGCTGGTTCGGCGTTTCTCGCCGAAACTGGACGCCCACGGACGCGTGTCCGTGCCCGCGTCCAGCCTCTCCGCCGAGGTACCGAATCAGATTTCCGCACTGTGCACACGGTGGACGCGCGTTGGACGCGCGTCCAAGGCCGCGTCCACCCCAAATCTGCCAGAAAATTTCTGGCGCAGTCCGAAAGATTGAGACGGTAAAAATAGTTCCCGAACTCTTTTTCACTTGAAATGTTTATGGTAGAACCCCAACTTATAGTACTTGATGTCCATAAAAAGTTTTGGTCATTTTGATCCGCGAATAAATACAGAAAATTCCATTTTTGCCCTCGGCAGTGTGCTGTCCAGTTTTGGAGAAAAAATTCGAAAACCATACTTATACTACTTCGATCATTATGAAATTTTATATGCAGGTTCTACACTTATTGAACTACATATCTGAGAAAAATGGAGTTAAAATACCTTACCAAATTTTCCCAATAAATCTCGGAAGTTACTGTCAGAATCTATCTTGATTTCTTTTCACTATTTTCACAAGTATAAGCCTATATGGGCATAAATACCACATATACATGCATAAATTAGCTATGGACATGTATACAAAATTTACCAAAAATCCAAAGTGTGGTTTCTTAGGCTAACTTGTAGATCGACGAACTTAACACATAATTTCCACGTAAAAATTCCTAGTCATATAATTTACTAGCATTTGTTCACCTTCAAGTGATTGAACCGACTTAAGGAATTCCTTACCTCCCAAGTAGATTTCTAAAACCGTAGAAAAGTTGTGATCTTCTCCTTCAAACCTTTCACCGAAGATCCTAAACAAAATCACCATAACAACAAAATTTTCATGAACCTTAAGTTTAAGCTTAAGCTCTAGGAGGGATTTAACCGAACAAACCAAAGTTCTTACCTACAATAGGGCACTTTGAGTTGAAGAGATAGCTAGGGAGTTCTTGGATCACAAAGTTAGAAGACTAAACTAGTTTCCTTCTTCTTCTTCCTTATGATATTTCGAAAATATGTGTGTGTGGGGGAGATGAGAGAGATGATGATGGGGATGATGATGAGCTTTGCTTGAATTTCAAGAAACAAGTGCAACCTTCCCATACTTCCTATGACATGCCATAAATAATCCAATCCAAGTGGGGATTGTGTTGCCACATGTCAACTCCTTATTATGGAGTCTCTAGGAAGATCTTAATTTATTTTGCCAGTTTAGGGTTAAATCAGATGAAAGTTCGGAGGATTATAGCTTAGTTCGGGAAAATTCTAACACCAAAATTATCCTAAAAATAATCCCGTCGCTAATCCCTCAAATTGGGAATTTTTCGGTATCTCGCGAAATATAGGTACAAAGTCCGTAACAATTTTACCCCTTACAGTCCGTTTAAATTTTCACTTGAACTAACGAGGAGTTCAGGCTTAACCGTATCATACTTAATAATCCAATTTCTAGGAAAATTCGAACTGAATATACATCCTTAAAAATTTTACGGTTCGTGATCGGTACGTAGATCGCAACTTATTAATAACTAGTCTCACTTATAAAAATCCTTCTGAAGTACCGAGAGATCATCTCATAAATATCGTAGCTTAAAAATATTTTTCGAACTCTAAACTTATCGGAATAGGCGAGGGGTTACAGTCTACCCTCCTTAAAAAGAGTTTCGTCCCCGAAACTTCCTCTTATTTTCCATGGATTTTAAGTAGACTACTACTTACCTTTGTTTACACATAATGGATTCTTAGTGTGCCTAATCTTAGCACACAAATTCAGCTACATCTTTCTTCATGCCCGACCCCCCAGAAATTTTGCTTCAAATTCTTATACAGTTTATCCCTACCAGGATGAACCGAATAGGGTGTGTAATGATCTTTCTTCATTAATTGCTTCATTATCTTCTTACACCCTTTAGGTATTATCCACCTTCATTGAAATTTTACCCCCCATCTTTCTTCCTAACGAATAGTACCGGTGCGTCCTAAGACGATGTGTTTGGCTTAGTAAATCCCTTTTCCAAAAATTCCGTCAATTGCGCTTTTAGCTCCTCCATTTCCTTGGATGTCATTTGACAAGGCGCTTTCGAGATAGGTGGTGTTCCTGGTACGAGATCAATGGTGAATTCCACTTTTCCTCCCGGTAGCATTTCCGTGAGGTTGTCGGGGAATACGTCAGAAAATTCGCGTACTACTATAATTATTTTTATAAACAAAAAAAAAATATTCTTTTAGTTAATGAAATACACAAATCTTCCAAAATATTAATATTTGTAATAAATAAAATATTTTCAAAATTATCATTCTAATGATAATTAATAGTATCAAAAATATTTAATACAGAGTATTTAAATGGTAAATAAAATTGTCTTTATAATAAAAAAAATCATTTTTTAGTTAATGAATATAGGGAAAAGGTAAAAACCATTCTAAAGGAAAACTATTAAATAGATTTTAAAACTTAGTGTACTATAATATTATTATTAGGTAGTCTTTTCCTTCCTTTTTTTATTATACTAATTAAGAAATTATTAATTATAATTAAGTTAATAATAGAATTAAGGAATTAAGTAAAATTAGGAAATAATTATAATTAAGCTAATAATGGAGAATAAGAAGTTAAGGAATTGAAAGTAATTATAGAGTACTTAAATGGGAATAAAAAAAAATTGGAATAAATTTTCTTTATAATAAGAAAAATCATATTAATGTTTTTTGAAATTATTTCCCCTTTATTCTCATATTTATTTTAATAACAATATAATTACATAAATCATATTACATATCGCTTTCTCTAAAATAAATGCAATCAAACGAGTCATATATTATTCATACTTTTTCATTGATCTTATAATCAAATAAATGTACACTTTCAAATATTATAATTATTTATAACTTCACCTTTAATTTTTTTTAATAAATATATAATTAAAAAATTAATCCGTGCATCGCATGAGTAATTTACTAGTAATGATAATAATTGTAGTGAAAATTAAATGAACACACAAGATTTGTTTACCTAGTTCGGAGATAAACTTTCTCCTACAACTTGAGGGCCACTAATAGTGAAATGCCCAATCCACTAATTAAGTGTTTCATTCCGAACAAAGAAAAGTAATATCGAGTTACCAAGTGATGTACTCCATGGCCATAGAGACTCAGTCTTCTGTTCAAGCACTTCTTCCTTGGATTGATGAACGAACAACCCTGATGATCTACCTTCAACCCGTTGCTAATGGATGGTGTAAATAATGCCCAGATGTGTAATCCCTACTTAAAAGTCAAGGAAAAAAAATCTGGCCTAAATTAAAGCGTGTTAGATTCTTTTTTCACTCTTAGACATGCTTGTTGCTAATCTACATATTTAAAGAATAATAACACTTTATCATTACAAAAAATCTCAACTGATGACAGAAGATTACATATCACTCATAAAAGATATTGTTGGTTAAACATTGTATTGTATATATGTGCCCTAGTTTGCTTATTAGTTCAAACCATAAATAACTTTCGTAATATAATTATTATGTTTTCAAAGTAACATCAAAGATTTTAATTAATTTTTCTAACAAAATTGTTCCTAACAAGTATTCCTTGTAATTATTTTCTTGAAATTTAATTGATAAGCAATTATCAAATTGCCTCTAGAAGTATACTTAACATATTCCTTAGCCTTGTTATTTTAAAATTCTTAAGATCATATAATTAGGTATTGATGGGAATAACTCACAAGATCAAATGAGTTGTTGCCATGCCTATGCACAAAAGCCTTTACACCTATTGCTGACCGGTTCAACCTAAAATTCCATGTGAGTGATTGTTAGAGTTAGGGGTTTGTGTGTAACTTTCAATTTTTAATTGGTCAAAAACATAAGATGGTTGGTTCAGTTGAGAATGACATTGGAGGCACGTGCAAACTATTCAAATATATATATATATATATATATATATATATATATATATATATATATATATATATATATATAAAATCAAATGAGACAAAATCTTTCTGTAAGACTGTGATACACAATTTGAATGCACATATTCTACAGTGTGTGCAATTTGCCAAACAAGAATGCACATAATCTAGTGTGCGTGCATTTCTATAGTAGACTGTGTGCATTAATGTTGTATCTCATAGTCTCACTAAAAAAATATCTCACTGAAACATATATATATATATATGAGATAGTCAAGCAAGGAATGCATGACTCTTATTTTTTCCAAACTTTGAACTTCCTCACGTAACTTCCATTATATACTCCCAACCAATTCATTCCATTTTATTTTGAGCATTTTTTTCTTTCGAAAAATAGTTTTTTAGCCTCTCAATTATTCTCTAATAATTATTTTAGTTATATATATAATGAGTAAGTTTCTGTCATTGCAATATTCCCCTAACATCTCAAAAAAAGTTATAATTTTAATCCTTAAAGTAATAAAACAATTAAATTTTGTTACGATTTTACTTATTATATAACTAACTAGGAATAGAACTATTAAATTTTATTACAATTTTACTTATTATATAACTAACCAGTAATAAAATAATTAAATTTTGTTACGATTTTACTTATTATATAGCTAACCAGTAATAAAACAATTAAATTTTGTTACTATTTTACTTATATGACTAACCAGTAATAAAACTATTGACTTTCGTTACGATTTTACTAATTATATAACTAATCATTAATAAAAATATTAAATTTTGTTACGATTTTACTTATTATATATATAGCTAACCACTAACAGGACGTTTGGTTGGAGGGAAGGAATTAGGTGGGAAAAGAATTGCAATTCTATGGGAAAAGAATAATGTGGGAATAAAGTGGAGTTTAAATTCAAGTGTTTGGTTGGATAGAATAAAATTATTAGGAATTTCAATTCCAAAGTTTGGTATACATGTGAATTGAAAGGGAATAAATAGTATAAAGTCCAAAATGCACATTGTTATTATTATTGATAACTAGTGCTTTACCCGTGCGATGCACGAACAAAATTATATTATTATGAATTTAAATAAAAATTTTGAAAAAATATAAATATTTTAAAATGTACAAAATGTCTCCTAATTCTTGGACATTATTTTTTTTCGCACAGGCAACGCAAACCCGTGCAGCATCCGTGCGACACCCGTGCAGCGCCTGTGCAAAGTTGACATAACCACCTCCTAGCTGCTTTTCACCATTTTATTAATAAATGTGGATAATGGCGTTACATTATTAATAAATATGGATAATTGATAAAATTAATAAAATAATAAATAAATAAATAAAGAATATCCATTATGTTGTTACTAAAATGCCCTCTAGTTTTGGAGGGAAACTTTTGCTAGGCACTTCTATTATTATGTATATATATAGATATATAGATATATAGATTAGATATAGATATAGATATAGATATAGATATAGATATAGATATTATTCTTATTATTAGATGACGAGTACACAAAAGATATAACATATTAAATTCAAATACCACTAATCTACCGTATCTCTTGAACTAAACATATTGTAATTATTGCAAATACTTCATCAAATGTTAAGCTTCATAAGATCAACATACATCAAAATTAATCCAGGAACCAAGATGTACATAATGCGCTTTTCAAAGTTTAGGCAACTCAAAATTTTCTTTCAAAATTTCTGCATATAAAGATTTATACAACTCACGTCATTCAATCACTATTTTGAACAATTCTGCATATATATTTTGAACAGATCGGCGCACAAAGCAAATTTTGCTTTTCAAAATTTAGACAAATACGTTATATACCTATATCAAATTTAAATATTTAAGAGTTTTTAGAAAACATACTTAATTAAGGTTGACCTAGAATAATAATTACTTGATCGGCTTTCTTGTTGATAGTTGTCGAAGATAATACACGGTATTAGCTAAAAGATAAGGACATACATAAATTTTAAGTTAAAAAAGAGGGGTAATTTGTTCTCAAAGTATCTATTTTTATTCCTAAAATCGATGAAATTAAAATCCCAAGGGGGGCATGAGATTCTAATTTCATGAAATGAGGGAATTGTAATTTCCTCCAACCAAACGAAGGAATTTAGTTACCTTCGGAATTAGGTGGAATTAAGTGGGAATGAAATTTAAATTCCCTCCCACCAAACGCCCTGTAAATTGTTATTCTAGACTTTTTTTTTTTCCTGTAATAGGAAAAGAAAATCTCAACCCAAAAGAATATATTATCTAAAAAAACGTAAGGCTTCAATTGATGATGATGATATATGATGATATATATATATATATATATATATATATATATATATAGTATTGTAATTACCAATTCAATTATTCAAGCAACTTGATTGAATATTTTTCCCGCAATTTATATTTTGTCAGTTAAACTAGTTTTTAGATTTTATATGTTACTCATTCTGTCTCATTTTATCTGTCCTACTTACTACAATCATTGTTCTTTGTTTATTTTCTATAGTATTTTTTACTTATTTTTAAATTTTAAATTTTGTGTTTAAAGTGATCCATTTTGTCTTTATTTTTCTTTCGCTCATCAATTGCTACCTATATATTTACAATGATACAATTAATATTTTTTTTTTAGTGAAAATCAACTTACATGGCATGTTAACTATATATCATAAGAGGAGGTACAACTTTACAAAATACAAAGTACGGTTAATGGGTTTGCACGGATAGCTCAATTGGTTCTTGAGTAGCAGTTTGTGAGTAAGAACACATGATCGAGTCTTGCAACCGCATTATAGGAATTTCATCCTTTTGTAAGGTGACTTCTTGTGGGCACGGGTCAATGGTCTTCCCACATAATATAATGCTGAGTCACTATAATTTACCATTCTATAATCCCGTCGGTTAGGCGTGGGCCCTAGAGCGAGAGATTTTGCTTTTTGTGGGCAACTACACCTAATGACATGATAAATTTTTCCTATAAGTTGATCATATTATCATGTGGCTATTATTATTATTATTTGGCAAAATCATGTGGCTATTATTATTATTATTATTATTATTATTATTATTTGATTTAATTAGTCTTTAAGTACAGCAAAAAAATATTTATGTTATTAAAAATAAAAAAAATAAAAAAAAAAAAAAAAAAAAAAAAAAAAAAAAACAGACAAAACAAACAGAGCTGGAAAATAGCGAATTTTCTTGAGATGGTAAGTGTCAAAGCGAGGGCCACGGCAAACTGCTATAAGTACATCAACGTCAAAGTTCAGATCCTCATCACTCAACATTTCCTTCTCCCATTGTCGCGTTTCCATTCATTACCCTCCATCGTTGCACTCTCCACTTTCACCGTAACTGTTAAACTTATCTCCGCCGCCGGCACGTTTCCGATCACCTCCTTCTTCATTCTCCTCATTTTCCAAGCTCCTCAGATCAACCTGCACGGCCATACGTTCTAACGTATGTACACGCTATACTCCCTGCATGTGTGCATTGAACACACACGTATATATATGTAAAGCATGTGCATGTATTGTATGATTTTGATCGTAGCTGTCTATGTATGAAATATGATGTGCAGATTTGGCTGTTAATTATGTGGAAATGCGCGGATGAATTTTGATGTTTTTTAGTTAGTGGAAAGAATCCGAATTATATATGTTTCTGAATTTTCCTGATTTTTCCGGTTTTGAAATCTAATGTAGATATTTTTACAGAGGAAAATAAATGCATTGGTCGACTTTGATTGTTCACGCTCAATGAACATTAGCTTTGAATATGATTCAAGTACTGCTTCGTATTGTCACGCGAATCGGTTTTAATTTGGAATTGATTCTGCTTACAAATCTGCATAATCAAAGCTGTATGCAGTGCATGATTGCATACTAAGAGCAACTTAAACTGTTTGGGTGCGGTTGGAAGGATTCTTATAACCTAAGATCGAGCACTCTAATTTGGCTAATTTCGTGTTTTGCAGCTTCGGCCATGGATAACTTAAGAACTCCCTTCAAGGGAATTGCGGAGGATTTCAAAGGAAGGAAAAAATGTTACAAAGATGACTGGATGAATTCATTTAGTTCTGGCATAGGGTATAATGTTTTTGATCGATTTTGGGTCAAGTGTAGAGTGGAATACTGTTTAGTTCAGTAAAATTGCTAATACTACTACACTGTAATTGATATTAGGATACTGGCTCCAACAACTTACATTTTCTTTGCGTCTGCTCTTCCGGTCATTGCTTTTGGTGAACAGTTGAGCAGGGAGACAGGTCGGTTTGTTTTATCATATGCATAACTAGAGATATTTTGAATACATTATACCATTTTTTGCCTTTGGTTATGAGGTCTCTATTATTATACGGACTATATTATTAATGTATAAGGGTGGGTGTGTAACAGATGGAAGCTTGACCACAGTTGAAACTCTTGCCTCTACTGCAATCTGTGGAATCATTCATGCAATTTTTGGTGGACAACCTCTATTGATTTTAGGAGTTGCAGAGCCTACAATCATCATGTACACTTATCTGTACACTTTTGCAGGCAGGAGCCCAGAAATGGGGAAGGAACTGTTTGTAGCCTGGGCAGGATGGTAAAGAAATTTATTATTTCCTTATATTCTGCAAGCTTTTGGGTTTGAAAATGGATTTTTTAAGTGGAAAATTTTGCATATATAATGTTGCAGGGTTTGTGTCTGGACTGCTCTCATGCTGTTTCTTCTTGCTATATTTAATGCTTGCACAATCATCACTAGATTTACAAGGATTTCAGGGGAACTTTTTGGCATGCTGATTACTGTTCTTTTTTACCAAGAGGCTATAAAGGTTTTTATATCTCCCTCCCTACAGTGTGTGAACACATCTCTGATGATACTTTTGGAAAAGAAAAGGAAAATTTTTCTCAACAGTATTTATTATCTAATCACAGGGATTAGTCAGTGAATTTGAGATTCCTAAAGGTGAGAACCCTGCATCAGAGGAGTACCAATTCCAATGGCTCTATACAAATGGGTTATTGGCAATAATATTCTCATTTGGGGTACTTATAACATCCCTTATAAGCAGAGATGCTAGGACTTGGCCTTATGGTACAGGTAGGTGATCAAATGAGATACTGTGGCTACTTTATCTGATTTTGGTTAGTTTTAATATTTTGTTCTTGACCTTTACGAGCAGGATGGTTGCGAAGTTTTGTAGCAGACTATGGGGTTGCGCTAATGGTTGTGTTGTGGACAGCAATGTCTTATGCAGTACCTGGAAAAATTCCATCCAGTATTCCACGAAGGCTCTTTTCTCCTCTTCCCTGGGATTCTTCATCATTGTACCACTGGACAGTGGCCAAGGTATTTCTGGTTCTATCTTGATTTTTATCCTCATACATTTTATGACCCAATTTACTAGTTGAGATTGCACTGTGAGCTTGTGGGGTTGATCTGGAAGCACTGGGCAACCAAATTCTCCTAGTAAATACTTTAAAATCCTGTAAAATATTCTAGGTTCTGTATTTGATATCCTTTCATGCAATAATTATTTTATGATCCTGTTAAATATTCTAGGCTCTGTATCTGATTTCCTTTTATGCAATAATTACTTTAATATCCTGTTAAATGTTCTAGGCTCTGTATCTGATTTCCTTTGATGCAAAGTATAAAATAGGTGTATACTTCCTAAGTTCTGCATTCACATTGAAAAATTCATGCACTCCCACTGGACATCATATATTTCAGGATATGGCAAGAGTCCCAACAGGTTACATCTTTGCTGCCTTCATTCCCGCTGTTATGATAGCAGGGCTATACTTTTTTGATCACAGTGTAGCTTCACAGATGGCCCAACAGAAGGAGTTCAATCTTAAGAACCCACCTGCATACCATTATGATATCTTTGTGCTTGGCGTCATGGTATGGTATAATGTATCCTACAGCTTATATTAAGCAGATTTGTAATACATTTGTTTCATAGCAAAAATCTTGAACTTTGTTCTGCAGACTTTGGTTTGTGGTTTACTCGGACTCCCTCCTTCAAATGGAGTTCTTCCTCAATCACCAATGCATACAAGGAGTCTTGCTACCCTTAAAAGGCTGGTAGGAAATGAGTTTAAGAATATTTCCTCTTTTTACCTCTTGTGCATATGGTGATGATACACATTAATCTCTTTGATACTTGACCTGTAGTTGCTTCGAAAGAAAATGGTGAAGAGTGCAAGAGAAGGAATGAAAATGCAAGCAAGCAAATCAGAGATTTATGGGAGAATGCATGCTGTATTCATTGAGATGGATGCATCTCCAGCAGTAAGTTATATGGGTCTAAGGCTATACTTGCATATCTTTGTCATAACTTGTTTATGTTTTGATAAGATTTATTTGATCCCCTGTAGCCTGTGGTGGACAAAGAGTTGGAAAATTTGAAGGAAGCTGTGCTGAAACAGGGTGATGGAGAAGATGATAAGAACTTTGACCCTGCCAAACACATTGATGCCCACTTGCCTGTGAGAGTTAATGAACAAAGAGTCAGTAACTTATTGCAATCCCTTCTCATAGGACTTGCTATATTTGCCATGCCTGTGATAAAGATGATACCAACATCAGTTCTTTGGGGATACTTTGCGTACATGGCAACTGATAGCCTCCCTGGTAATCAATTCTGGGAGAGAATATTACTGCTCTTTGTTCCTTCTAGTCGGCGATTCAAGTAAGTTATGAATACACAAATTAGCGCACATTGCTTATAGATATGGGATCCCAAACTACTCAATAACCCTTTCTTTTTGCAGAGTCTTGCAGAGTCTCCATGCCTCATTTGTGGAGCTAGTACCATTTAAGTATATTGCAGCTTTCACGGCCTTCCAGTTTGTGTATCTCTTGATTTGCTTTGGAGTAACATGGATACCAATTGCTGGGATACTATTCCCCTTGCCATTCTTCTTTATGATATCCATAAGAGAACACATTCTTCCAAGGTTTTTTCCACTAGAGTACCTTCAGGAATTAGACGCCGCTGAGTATGAAGAAATTGCTGGGCGTTCAATTCACTCGAGGGATACGCCTCCCAAGGTACACATTTACATGGTCGTGCTCTTTATTAGTTGGAGTAGGTTAAATATTGGTTTATGTT
The DNA here is from genome assembly GCA_003576665.1 of Ipomoea trifida. Lineage (NCBI taxonomy): Eukaryota > Viridiplantae > Streptophyta > Magnoliopsida > Solanales > Convolvulaceae > Ipomoea > Ipomoea trifida. The sequence goes on along the minus strand of CP025649.1, from coordinate 5,199,011 downwards.
CTCCCATGCACATAGAGATTGCTTTGAACTATTTTTGTCTCCATTCCCATGACAAATGGCCTTGCTTATTCCTTCAAAGATTAAGGAACTACATAGACGATATACTATTGATCCACAATACATTCCATGTGATTTTGATATTGAATTCAATGTTTATATGAAACTCGTGACAATGTCGAATAAAACATCCTCTTTGTAAACTCTTAACATGAATTTGATATAGTTCTAAAACTGAATTTGTTTTACCATGTTAATGCTTCTTAACATTAAGATAAGATACAATATACTCTCAAACATAAACAACTTTGGTTTCAGGAGGGAGATGATGATGACGACGATTACTCTGCTGCTGAAATATTGGATGAGATGACCACTCACAGAGGCGAATTGAAGCACAGGTCTACCAGCGTCAATGAAAGGCACCATCAGGTGGTTTGTAACTCTAAAAACCAATATAATCATTCTTTCTTAGATTAGTTTCATTTTCGGAGAACATTAACATATTATCATATCGAATTCCAGGTTCACCCAGATGATCAATCTAGGCCATAAGAACAACCTGATTTGATTCAACGACACAAATTCACCATCATCTCCTCACGAAAGTGGCATCTTTGCGAAGGTTTATCTTTTCGTATACTCTCTGTACTGTTTATAGAACATGAGATGTAGCATAAGGATATTGAAAAGCAAAGAAGAATAAAGGGAGATATAGAAGAATGAGAGGAGATTCAGAAAATAGAAGCCACACTGAAGAGAAGTGTTTGACAATAAATTCTGGTTGTATAGTTATTGTCGGCTCTTGCCGACTAGGAAATTATATAAAGCAGCCAGCAGATATTGACATTACTTATTGATTATGGTTATATTTTTTAAACTTGGCCTTTGTTGTTTCTCTTTGGTTTGGCTAAAAGAATTTGCTTTACAATAGTTCTAAAGTGGCGTAAGCCTCAACTTTATATAATTGGTGGATTCAGTCTCCATTTTTTAAACTTATACCAACACGTTTATTTACTTTTGTATTGGTCTTCACTAGTCTTGTGTGATCACCTAGCCATGTAGGTGGATGGATGGTGTTCTTTCTCTGTGCAGATTAAAGTTACTGCGGATGCATAATTTTGTAAACTTTATTTTATTATATAACTATTTGTTTAGAAATTATAAAATAGGTTGAATTAAGATAATAAAACAAATGTGATATTTCAAATTGCACAAATTAGAAGCTCACAACTAATCCTTATAGACAATGTGCATATCTTAGAAGAACTTTTTTAAGAAAAAAAATTAAAGAAAAGAAAAAAAAAATTCTATTTGATAAGAAAATATAATAGCTAAGTTGATTGTTAATTTTTAAAAACCTTTTGACTCAGCACTCTTTGGGTGAAAAATTACATTGATCCAGCTAAGATTTGATATAATATTGTCTAAACCTAGCTAAAATGTAAAATTTCACCACTGGGCTGTATAAAAAGTAGGATTGAAGCTATTATTATTACAAAGTTTTATATTATATAAATATCAAAATTAGAGTTAATTCCATTTTTGTCCTAAATTTATAAGTGATTGTCCACTTTTAATATTTTTTTTTAATCAAAACATCCACATTTGATCCTAATATTATTGTGATAGGATCATTTTTTATCCTCCATCAATAAAAACGTTGAAATATCGTGAAATACAACGACATTTTGTTCTTTTTTTATAAAGTGAGTTGACTCCGCTATATTTTTATGTTTATTTTTTTTAAATATCCATGACTAAAGATCAAAATGCCTTTGTATTTAACTGCATTAAAACTATTTTGTTGATAGAAGACTAAAAGTGATCATGCCACAATAATATTAGGACCAATGTAAATGTTCTAATAAAAAAGAACTAAAAATAGACGGCCACCTATAAATTTAGGACAAAAAATAGAATTAACTCAAAAAAATCTACAATCTATATCTATACAATCTTAATAAGAATCAATAAAGTTAGGGTTCTAACGGGAAGACAAAAATGTTGGTGTTAATTATTTACCTAACGAATGGTTCATATTATTTTGATTTTAGTAATTTTTTATGATTTTCCTTTTTACCCTCGATTATATTATTTTCTTTCCCTAAATAACCCCACATTCCGTTAGTATAAACTTTAGTAATGGAATATTCCGAACTTTTAACTTACCAATTAATTTTTCTATAAGGGAGGCCTTAGGTTAACCTCATCACAATCAAAGTTGCATAATTGTTAAACATATACTACGAATATGTTAGAGTATATTATTGAAAAGTGAGTAACCCATTTTATTACTCTTATTAAATTATTAATTAGTAACTACAACAACAAAATACTTCATTGTCTCATTTTATCTGTTCTACTTACTATTCATTGGTCAAACCAACTCTTTCTTCTTTGTTTATTTTCTTTAGTATTTTTTACTTATTTTTAAATTTGATTTTTTGTTTTTAATAGTACTTTTTGTGTAGCTTCTAAATATATAAATTTTGTATATTAATACTAAATTTAATATTATAAAAAATTGGATTAAAAATAACTTCAGTCAAGCCTCGTTAACCGAATCAGACACATAAAATGGGACGGAGGGAGTAATACATATGCATTTTTTTAATTTAGAATTTGATGTTTATAATGCCTTTATTAAAAAATATTCATTATCAAAAAATTTAAAAAGAGATATAATTCCATTAGTTATATTATCTTTATTTTCTACAATAAATATTATTCATTATAAAAAAAATTTAAAAAGAGATATAATTTCATTAGTTATATGTCTTTATTTTCTACAATAAAAATTATTCATTATCAAAAAATTTAAAAAGAGATATAATTTCATTGTTATATTGTCTTTATTTTCTACGATGCAAAGATTTCTTACCTTCAAATCATATTAACTACTTTGAGAGGATTTGTTGACAAAGAAGAAATTTAAATAACCTAATAAATTGAAACGAGAAACTACCCCGTAACATTTTTAGAAATTAACAAAAACTAGTATTTCTTTATTAATATGATTTAAAATGTATAAATATTTATTTCCAAAAGTAGTATTTATTTAGACTATCGTTTTTACAAAATTGCAAACATTTATTTTATTGACAATTATAATCAACCTGTCATATATTATCTTGCATTCATATACTTTGAATTACTAATTTAAATAAACAAATTAAACATTCAATTACATATGCATGAACATCTCATATATAATCTTGTATTTATATACTTTGAAGTACTTATTTAAAAATAAACATCAGACATTATCCTATTCGCGCAATGCGCATGAAAAAACTAGTATTATATATAGAGCTCAATCCATTTTTTGTCCTACATTTATTGCGCGTTGGAGACATTTAGTCTGTCTTTATTAGTTTTGTCACATTTTGCCCAGACTTAATAAAAGTTGGACACTTTTAGTCCAACGTCACAATTAGCGTTAAGTGATAAGACTTGAATTAGCCCTTAATTATGCTTCATTTGTACTATATGAGTAAATGCTAGGTGATTGTGCCAGAGTGAAGTATATTTCAGATGTAGCTTGAGGAATGGAAACTAGAACTTAGGCATCTAGGAGCTTCAAATGTGGATAAATCGAAATGATATTGAGGTAAATTGGTTCACAAATGGAAGGGCAAATTCACGGCAAGGATCAACGGTGAATTGGAGCGAAGGAAAAGCCAGAAAGTGCCACCGGGAGGGTGTCACGCTAGAGGTCACGCCGTGACCATCAGCGTGACACTCTGGCCAGCCTTCAGATGGTCAAGTGTCACGCTGCTAGTCACGCCATGACCTGTAGCGTGACAAGCCTCCCATCTGAAGGTGGCCTGTGTGTCATGACCTCCATCGTGACCTGCAGGCCACTTTGTAGATCCTAGGCATCACGTTGCAGGTCACGCCATGACTTGCAACGTGACGTCTTGGACCTGCGGTGCTTAAGCTAGGTCACGATGAAGGTCACACCATGACCTCCATCGTGACCAGGTATCCTTGAGGCAGTTTTTTTTTTTTTTTTTTTTTTTTTGTGCAAATGCAATAGTACGTATAAATAGGAGTAGACATTATTTTGAATCTATCCTTTGCAATTCCATTACTTTTGAAGAAGATTTAGGAAGAATTCTCCATTGTAATTACACATTAAACTTCAATTTCAGATTTGCTTTGTACAAATTCAATCAAGTAAGATTTTCTATTTCTTTTTCTTGAAATTCTCAAATTCCTTTTGTATTTAAATTCATTGCTTATTATTCCAATTGTTTTAATCTTCAATTCCATTATGAGTAGTTACATTCTTTAGGGATTTAAATTGAATTGCCTTGTATGAATGCTTACATGAATTAAATTGTTTAATCTAGGTTTTGCATTGCTTTTAGTATGAATGTGATTGTGACTTAGGGAATTATTTAACATTTGTTTGGTTAGGATCCAACCTTTCAAGAGATGTATGGAATTGACGTTTCACCTATGAGAATCCGTTCCACATTTCTAACTTGCCCTTGAGAAATGAGAGTTGGAAGGGATTATGCACACAATGTGCTTGATTAAAATACCTCACCTAGTCTAATTGCTATGAGAATGAGATTAGAACTTTGGTGGTAGCCAATGTCCACGAGAGTGGTATTGTCATTGACTTAATTCCCTTACTTCATTGTTAGCATTGTCTAGCCTTGTCATTGACTTAATTCCCTTACTTCATTGTTTAGCATTATTTAGCCTAGAACCTTAGAACATTATATATAGAAGCATTTGTGCATTGCTATTTGATTTAAATCCTCCTCTTTATCATTGTTATTACTCAATTACTTGTTTTGTCTTTATCTAATGCAATCAAATACATCATTTTGGTTAGCTTTCAAACACTTGATGAACTCGTGTTTAATCTCTTGCTACTCGAATCCTTCATAGTCATTCCCAAAGGACGACACTCACTAATCAAACCACTAAAAATATAACTTTCATTAAGCTGCCGTGAAGTAGAAGGGCAATTCTGTCCTTTCATGTGCAATTCTTCATCAGCCTTCAATTTGTATGTTCACCCGCGATGTTCTTCACCATTTGTAGACCCAAGACAAATACGAAACACCACACAAAGCAAAGATCTAATTTTGTTACCCAATTCTGTGGACAGTAGCACAAATTCTAACCAAAAGTACATAACATTATGTCCACAGTAGCACAAATATTGACAAAAAATACATAACAACATTCTGTCCAAATTAGCACTAATTCTGATGAAGAATTGCACATGAAAGGGCATAATTGCCCTTCTACTTCACGGTAGCTTAACGCCAATTGTGATGTTGGACTAAAAGTGTCCAACTTTTTTTAAGTCTGGCAAAATGTGACAAAATTAATAAATGCGGACTAAATGTGTCCAACGCGCAATAAATGTAGGACCAAAAATGGATTTAACTCTTATACGTACATACAGATGAGAATTACAAATTGTAACCACTATCTAAGAAGAAAAAGTAATTATTAATCTGTATGATTAGAAGCAAGAGCGAGAACATCTCCATCCCTGATGACAGCAATGTCATCAATCAAAGCTCCCTCAGTGTTTAAAACTTTGGTGGGAGTAAACCCAAATTTCTGTGCTCCAATTTCCAACAGCTCTTTGATGGACTGAGGCAATGCCACCATCCTCCCACTTTTTTCACCCTTTTCTGGACAAGTAATGGTTACTCTGGCTGCAATCTGCTGATCTCGCAAACTGAATGCTCCCTTTCCCCCTGCAAATGTTTCTGAAACATCTATCACAGTTAAGAAAGGGGGGTTTCACATAAATGGTTAGTGCAACATTCTTATTATGCATTTTGTTGGGCGGAGGCCGGTAAAGGCCAAGTCTAGTACCCAGTCACTGGAGATTGTCGGGCTGAGATTGGTAAAGAGCCGGTAAAGGGTTTAAATGGCTAAGTCCAGTCCCTAGCATCTCGAAAATGTGTGGCCGTATAAGGAAATAAATTTACGCATTCGCTACTAGCTATAGCTTTTAGCGTATAGTGGTAGCTGAGATGGGGAACTGTTGGGCAGAGGCCGGTAAATGCAAAGTCTAGCATCTGGTGGTGACTGGGGATTGTTGGACGAATGTCAATAAAGGACTTAAAAGATCAAATTTTGTGTTTTCGCTACTAGCTATAGCTTGGTGTAAGTGGTAAGCGCTTGATCTTAACAAATTCTCACCTAAATTTGCACAAGTGGGAACAGACATGAAGCCGATGAGTGATTTGCGATGGGTAGAAGCCAACCTTGTCCTCCCTTTAGGATGATTATTATTGGATACACTGCTGCCTCCTCTGACATATGCTGGCAATGATGTTGGGGCCTGAGACGACGAGAAGCGCGTTGGTTGTTGTGTATCTCTTGAGTGAAACTGGGGAATTGCAGACTCACTCTGGTACTTCTTGAGGCTATAATGTCCCTTTGGCTGCTCAGGGTAAATTACAGATGGGGGCGGCTTAGATGTATCAGTGAAGAAGACTTCCTTTATCTCCTCATTGGCTTGGTGATCAGCAAGTGCCCGTGGTGACCAGCCGTGGACATCTGGCTTATCAATATCAGCTCCTTGTTCTACCAGGAACTTAACAATCTCCACATTCTCTTCAGAAACCGCCATGTGAAGTGCTGTGGTTCCTAAGCTGTTAAGAAGCGTAACGTCTCCTCCATATTTAACAAAGTCCTTGAGCAGTTCTAAGTTGGCTTGCTCGACTGCAGAGCACGCGAACTGGGCAACGTCCCCCGACGATAAGGTTGCACCATTGTCTATTAGTAGTTTTATAACAGCTTCATGCTTCCCAGTTATTGCATCCCATAAGGGGACAAAGCCTTCTGAATCTGCATTGCAATGAAATGAAAAATGTGAATTGTTACATCCTCTCCTCATTTTGGTTTCTCACATAAACAACAACTTTTACCTCTTTTATTTGGATCTGCTCCATAATCCAGGAGTAAAAGTACACATTCTAGGCTTCCTTTTGATGCTGCAATGTGCTGCAAACCCGCAAAATATATATATAAATCAATCAAGTTTCTGTGGCTAACTAAAAGTTTGAGCTAGGTAGCTAAGACGTACGAGAGCTGTACGTCCATTGGTATCGGACTCATCAGGATACATGCCCCGTTTCAGCATTTGGTTTAACAACAGATCATCACCTCTATTAGCTGCAAAGCATAAACTGAGAGGCATATCCATTCTTCCCTGAGCCAACATGTGCTCAGTCTCTGCCAAGATCGATTCCATCATCGGGTCTCTTCTGTCTTTCAAATGCTGCATTGCATCCATCCCCCAAAGATTCAATATAAGGTTTTGTTTCGAAAACTCAAGAATGGACAGATAGAAATTATATATTAAGCAGTACCTGAAGGAGATTGTTCATTATAATTGTGCCAACCCCTACATTTGCTTTAACAGTATTGAAGAGCGAAGTGCGATCCAAGCGTAGCAGCTGGCTAAGTCTTTTTGTGCGAATCGTAAACAGTTGTGGCCGGTAGCACAACACCCCTATTTCTCCACACACATCTCCTGCCTTCAACTCTCCAACCACCTGTTGTACTCCATTCCTTTGAGATATTACTTCCTGCATGCCACAAACATTGAAACCTTAATTCAATCAAACCAACTAATTGAAGTATGTTACAAATCTGTTACATTGGTGCTTACCAGTGAGCCGGTTACAAGTATGTACAAATCTGTTGGTGCTTCGTTTTGCAATATCACATCTTCTCTTGGAGCGAAATACTCTGCTTTCATCAAAGACACCTTCGAACAACGTAACATTGAGTAAGAGCAGAATGGAAGGTATGTGGAAGTGAAATGAGATAGATTAGTTTACCAATTGAAAGAGCAAGTCGTTTGAGACTCCGTGGAACAAATAGACCTTATCAACAAGGGAATAGAAAAGATAATGAGAAATGCTGGATCTAATGGCTTTTGGCAGTGCATCAAGAGTTTCTTGCTGCTGCAGCCCTTCTGCATCTGTTCTATACCTCAAACTCAAGTGGGCTAACATCTGTTCCTGTAGCCGAACTGGCAATTGGTTTCTTAGACCGAAACTTGTTGCAGCTTCAATAGTATCCCTCTGTACCATATATCCAGAACAAAAAGACATGTCAGGAGGATTAGGATTAAGGTAGATTGGTCATAAATTATTAATACTCACAAATTTCCTGGTTCTACTGGTTACATGAACAACCAAGTTGGTCATGTTCCCAATCAGATAAGATGTCAACCCGAGATCAAACAGCATGTAAACCATCACAAATATCTTTTCTGATGTTGTTACCGCGTGCAAATCCCCATAACCAGTTGTTGTAAGGGTTGTAATGGACCAGTATATTGATGTCACATAATTGCCCCAAATGCTATCCTTATCATCATCGTTCATGGTTAACGAAAGCCACGTTTCTTTTCGATTCGGGTTCAGCAAAGCAATATCATAGTAAAAGCACCCTGCACAGTGAACTGTAAACAGAGTAACCTGCAAAACCAAATCCCCCCCTTATCAATTTCTACTATGCTCTTTCCAAAACAGCCTAAATTAATCAAACATGTTAGGATCTAGGGCTTGTCACTATGTAAAAACCATGGTTGAAAAAATCGCTAGACGCTCCCTAGGCAGCTCCGGGAGCGCCTAGCGCCTAGGACGCCTAGCCGGGGATTAATCAGCACCTAGTCGTTCGTGTATTTTTTATTTTATTTTTTATTTTTTAAAAATTTGTTTAAGTATTTTTAATTTTTTAAAGACTAATAATTATAAATTATATAATACTTCGCTCAAAACGATGTTGTTTTGATTGAAATAACCCATTAAAAAGAAAAAGAACAATAGTTAATCGACCGACTAGAAGGCCTAGTCGGTCTAGTCGACGCCTAGGCGGTTAGCGCCTAAGCGACCTAGGCGGTATTTTGGCGGCCTAGGCGGAGCTTAGGCGACCTAGGCGGTCGCCTAGCCGGCCAGCCGCCTAAACCACCATTTAATGTGATACGCTAGGCGGTCGACCAGCGCATAGCTCCTAGGCGGGAATTAATCGGCACCTAGGCGGAATTTTTGCAACACTGGTAAAAACGCAACTTTATTTCCTTATACTGTCACACATTTTCAAGACACAAGCCTCCGCCCAACACCCTTTAGCCCCCGGCTGTTTAGACTTGGCATTTACCGGCCTGCAATATACAATCTTAGATACAATATATAAAACACTCACACATATAAGCTTTGCAACCCGAACCCAAAAATAACTTAAGTTCTTATCTTTCTCCAACCTGCAATACCAGACAGACAGAGTATATGGTGAGGTAAAATCACTTTCATATATAAAATCAAATAAAAAAAATGGCCGGACTGGAGTTGAGTATCTATCTATCTATCTTAGAAGCAAAGCAAAGCAAATTAAATTACCTTGCAAACATGGAACTGACCCTCCTAAGACGCCAGAGGCGAAGCATAGTAAAGTAGCCATAAGGTTGAAGGAAGCATAATGGCCAAAGATGGCGTACAGCTTCTGAAGGGATTGTGGAAATCACATCCAAAATAAACCCATTTCTTATGTATCTCCAAGCAATCTTTTTTGGGTCATCAATGAGAAGATAAGTACTCTTATCAAGGTACGCAACAAAGAATGTCAACACAATATCTATAGCAAAAAATGCATTCACAACATTGTCAGAGATGGCAAGAGGTCCACTTGGCGTTTCTAGGAACCCAAATTCAAAAGGAGATACCCATGCTGTGTAGAACACAAGTAGTATTAGAAATGTCTCCCAGTTCCTGCATGCATTTATATATATATATATATATATATATATATATATATATATATATATATATATATATTAGTTACAAACTCTCTCTCATTATATCAGGAAAACAAATATATACACTCTTCATCACATATTACAAAAACAATATATGCAACAAAACTCTGGCCCAGACATGGACCAGGATCTACCTTGCATTATAGACGATCCATTCTGTACCTGTAGTTGATAGTTTCGGTATCTGTAGCTATCCTATTTACTTACATGTACCTAAACTGTTAACTGTAGGTTCACAATGCAATATGAACCCTAATCCATGGTATAACAATTGCTGGCCTGGTCTCCTGGCCGGAACCCACCCTTTCCCTTAAAATCATTTAAAGCATATCTCACATACCCAGAATATATAAGAAATATGGGAGCTTGGGTAATATAATAATAATGCCTTTTCCTCCAATATGATGTTTTTGTCAAGAAAGGAAATAAGAGGCATTTCTGTATGTATCACTCTTAAGCTTTTTTCAAATCATTTAATTTCATAAAAGCAAAATACATTCCTAATAAAATTATAACATGCATTATTATATACAAACAGATTGTTGTATGTATTCAAATTTCTACCTTGATCAAGATTATATTTTCAAAATCTTGTCGAATATATGTATATATAAACAAGATCTATCAGACATTCATAATTCCATATGGAATAGAGGGAGGGGGTGGCATATATATATATATATATATATATATATATATATATATATATATATATATATATATATATATATATATATATATATATATATATAAATATATATATAAATACCTATAATAGGGATGAAAGGGGGAGATGATGGAGCTGCGCAGACTAGCTTTGCGGTTGCTAAGAGCTCCAAGGGAAGGAAGAATGTTGTTGTTTAAGCTATATTGAGAGCTCATATCATCCTTTGTGGAGAGTCTCTCTATCTCGCGCTCCATTTCTCTCATCCCACACATTAGCTTCCCCTTCCAATATACCCTCTTCTTTGTATTCGCTTCACTATACATGATTATTCTAATTGCCACACACAAACATATATTATATTATATTATATATATATGAATATATGCAAGTGTGTGGCCTTCTTCCCTCGTCTGCACGGCATGCAGCGGTTCGGCCACCGGAACCGCCGGCCGCCGACCACTACCGCTGGCCTTCTTCCCTTCTGATCTCTAGGTGTTGAAAATTTTTCTGTTCAATTAGTTTTTTCCTGTTGCTTCCAACCCAATTATATATTTATTGCGATTGTGTGGTGGTGCAGTCATGAAAAATCACAGGCCAATGATTTTGTCGCTATGGTAATTTTGATTCCATTCCCCATCTCCGTTTTGGGTATCCCATGCATATTGGTTCTTGCATGGGATCTTCTTGGACGCACCTGTAATTTTGGCATCAATTCAAGCATTTCATTTTAATGCGTAAAATTCTAAATATAAAAGTTGATTTAATTTGGCTATGTTTGGCAAACTTAGCTCTGAAAGCTGAAAAGTAGCTGAAAGCTGAAAAGCTATAAGCTCGAAGTTGAAATCTGAAGAGCTGTTAAGCTAGTTGTTATGCTTAAAAGTGTTTGGTAAAATTAGATTTTTGATAAGTTGATAAAGGTAAAAAGACTAAAAAGGACATATTCATAAAAGTTAAATAGTTTTAAATTTAAATAGGTTTGTCTACCTATTAAAATATAAAATAATGAAATCAATATAATTTCATAAAATATAAAGAACATATATTTGAAAATATATATAGTAAAACAAGATGTTTATAATTCATAAAATTAATTTATACAAAAATTAATGTTCAAACACAAATGTCAAATTAAAATTACAATGAAACATATTAAAGAAAAAAGGCCGAAAGAGTTTTAATTGGGAGAGATAAATGATGTTATTTATATAAAATAATAAGGATAAATATGGAAAAAAGTTCAGAAGCTACTAGCTTATTTTTAAAAAGCTACCTGAAGTAGCGTTTCAAAATAAGCTCTTATTTTAAGCCACTAGCTTATTTTGAGAACATTACCAAACAAAGCTTATAGCTTATTAGTAGCTTAAAATAAGCTATAAGCTCCTAAATAAGCTTTGCCAAACACAGCCTTTGATTATGATTCCAATTAAAAATTATATAAAAATGAAAAAAAAAATTGTTTTGTATTACCTATGTATATATATATTTTTTAAAAATTTTAAAATTAATACTATCCAAATATATCGAATTACACCACTATGCACTCAAACAAAATTATACTACTACAAAAGCACTTTTATCGTCTATTATTTTTAACATACAACATCAGTTAATTAGCAAAGTAGTTCTGGACGATGTAGTAAATAAATGATATGATGTCAGTTTAACGTCGGTTTTAGATACGACATTGAGTTTTTTAATATAACTTACGTCGTATCTTCAATAAAATAAAATAAAATAAAATTGTACATCAGTTTTTTAAAAAACCGACGTCATACTTTATAAAAAAATTTAAAAATTCAATTAATTTATTTTTTCAAAAAGGATAAGAGGCAGATTTTTTTTTAAAAAAAATCTAATTAATTTAATATTTTAAAAAAGACAAAACATCATTTAAAAAAAACGACATCATATCTTGATTACAAAAATTTTAAGATACGATGTCCCTTTAAAAAAAAAAAATCGCCGTTGTATCTTCATCAAAGTTTTTTAAAATTTTAATTATTTTATTTTAAAAAAAAGGATACGGCGTCGATTTTTTTATATAGAAAAAACATTGTATCATCATTAAAAAAAAAATTAAGATACGACGTTGTTTTAAAAAAAAAAAAATCGAGCTCGTATCTTCACTAAAAAAATTTAAAATTTTTAATTAATTTATTTTTAAAAAAAGATACAACGTCGAAAAAAGCGATGTCGTATTTTAAAATTTTTATAATGAAGATACAACGTTGCTTTTAAAAAGAAATCGACGTTGTATCCTAATTTTTTTTTAATTAAGATACAAAGTGTTTTTAAAACCTGATGTTCGTATCCTCAATATATAAGAGAAAAATAATTTTATACAATATACAACGTTGATTTTTAAAAATCTGACATTGTATTGTTTTTAATATTAAAAATAAATCTCATAAGTATCAACAACGTCGGTTAATTTAAAATACCAATGTTAAAACCTTTTGTTAAAAAACATAAATTGATTATATGTTTTTATGGAAGCTTTATTAAAACCGAAGTGATATGTTTTACGTTATATGCTATTTTTGTAGTAGTGTTAATATTATATTGAGCATTTCATTTTAATGCGTCCAATTTAGAAACGTTGATTTAATTTGATTATTGTGAGGTAAAGAAACAATTGCAGCAAACAACAAAAGTGTAAAGTAGAGAACAAGCTATAAAGAAATCAAATAAAAAATTTAAGAGAGATACCATTGAGAATAAGAATTGAACGGAGTAGGCATCAATGGACTTAGATTTATTTATTTATTTTTTATTATTATTATTATTATTAAAACCAAATGGTATTCGGTTCGGTTTTTAACCGAATCGTTCGGTATACCAAAATCCTGAACTGTTCGGTTTTTTAGTATGTTACTAGTTCAGTTCGGTTCGAATCGGAAAAACAAAACTAAATTGCCCACCCCTAAAAATCTAAAATAAAGTTTGTGTTGATAGTATAAGATGTATCAAATGTTTGTTCTTGGTGGTATTTGTATTGCTCTTTTACACTTTCTTTTCAATTTTACTCTTCACATTTTTTTCATTTTAACATTTGTTTTAATATTAGTCGTTATTTAGAATTTAGAATTTGTTAGTGGAATAAGTGGCATTAAATTATTTTCTTTAGTGTTTTTATGTTGTACATTTATATTTCCTTATCAAATTTACCCTCAATATTTTTTTTCTTTTACCAGCTATACCCTCACTATGTAAAATACAAACACATGCATACATATGCGTATATGTAATTTCAATAAATATATTTTAATTTAATAATAATTTTTAATTAATGAATATTGTGTATCTATTTTAATATTATTTTCTTATTTGAATATTTAATTTCTATTTATTTTAACTTTCTTTTAAATATATCCAAATTTCACTTTTTTTTCTGTAAAGAGTTATGTTTTTTATTTCTATCTTATTTGATGTGGATATATGCATTGTTGGATTATTGTCAACAAATTATTTATGTGTCGTTTTTTATGCTATTGATATTAAAATCTAATTGTAATAAAAAAAAATTTACATTAAAAAAACTAATTACACTTGCTAAAAGTTAAATCTAATTACATAAAAAATCTAATTTTACTAACTTTTTCTTGTTCATTTACATTATTCAATTACACATCTTAACGCAGGAGGTTATTCACACCATGAATAACAAGCGGGGCAAAAAAAGGGTGTATGATTGTCAAAGTGGACCTTCACAAAGCCTACGATAGTGTCTCGTGGGCCTTCTTAAAGGAAACCTTGGAGAGTTTTGGTTTCCCGACAGCTTTGATTGATCTTCTGCTCTACTCTTTACAGGAAAGCGATATCTCCATTCTCTGGAACGAGGGTCGGCTGCCTGCGTTTAGACCTGGGAGAGGCCTTCGTCAAGGAGACCCTCTGGCTCCCTATCTTTTCAATCTGGTCATGGAAAGACTTGCTTACACTATCCAGAGTAAAGTCAATTCAGGCAGTTGGAAACCAGTCCATATCTCTAGAGGGGGAGTGGGCATCTCCCACATGTTCTTTGCGGATGACCTTATGCTTTTCGGAGAAGCTTCTGAGCGGCAGGCCAGAATAATATGATTGACTGTCTCAACGATTTCAGTTCTACCTCAAGTCTCAAGGTTAACCTTTCGAAATCCCTTATTTTTTGTTCCCCTAACTTAAATGCAAGTCTTAGAACTCGGATCGGAGACACGATGGGGATTCCGGTATCCCTCCATTTGGGGACCTACTTAGGGATTCCCATGCTTCAGCAAAGGGTTTCGAAGAACACTTTCTCGGCAGTTATTGATAAAATGCGGGGGAAGTTGACTTCCTGGAAAGCCAGATCGCTGAGTATGGCAGGAAGAATGATTCTAGTCTAGTCCTCGCTAGCTACTGTCCCTACATATTCCATGCAAGCTATGGCTTTTCCCGTAAGTACATGTGTAATGAGATAGATAGAATCTGCATGAACTTCTTGTGGGGTCATGCCGACAATGAAAAGAAAATTCACTCGGTCAACTGGTCAGACATCTGTAAACCCCGGGACCTGGGAGGCTTGGGACTCCGAAAGGCACGGGACTTTAACCTCGCCTTCCTTACAAAGCTGGCTTTACAAGTGCATTCAAATCAAGATAAATTATGAGTTAAAAGCCCTCCGAGACAAGTATGTCAAAGATCAAGACTTTCTTCACATCCCAACTTGTACGAACGGTTCGTGGGGTTAGCGAAGCATCATGAAGGGCAGGAACACTTTGTCCGAAGGGCTCAAGTGGAGACTTGGAAACGGCAAACATATCAGGTTCTGACAAGATTGGTGGACGGGGGACAGGCTTCTTATTGCCAACAACAACATTACCACCCTGAGCGACACAACGAACCTCAAAGTTGAGGAATTTATCACCGACAATAGACATTGGAATACATCAGCTCTGAAGCAAACTCTTCCGCTTGATATGGTCAACAACGTCAGAGCCATTCCCATCCCCATGAACAGGTCTCAAGCTGATACAATCACCTGGCTGCACTCCAACTCAGGTATGGTCACGGTAGCTTCTGCCTTTTCTTTCCTTGCAGGTAACGCGAACATGGAGGCAGATCTTGGGTGGATTTGGCGTGCCAATTGTGTGGAAAGAGTCCAGCTATTCCTTTAGAAGATTTACAAGAACGGACTGCTAGTCAATGCCGAGAGAAAAAGACGTGGCCTAGTTGAGGATACGACCTGTGCGATATGCGGTGAGGAGGAAGAATCTCTAGACCATCTCTTCAGGCGCTGTGCTCTTACGTAGGACTGTTGGAGCCTGGCTACGCCACCTCATGTCTTTCACACGAGCTTTCACCTACCTTTAAGGAACTGGATAGAGCAAGCTTGCACGAGTAACCTACAGAGTAATCACGGCATCAGCTGGAGGATCCTCTTTCCCTATACTCCTTGGAACCTTTGGAAGGCGAGGAACAATGTCCCAACAACGCTCATCTTCCGGCATCTGAAATTGTGAAAAAAGCCGTGAGTGACTCGAAGGAGGCCCAACGATTGCTGATCAGACGGAATGGCCCTCTTGCTGCGAGACAGTTGTGGATTTGCTGGACGCCTCCGTCGCCTGGGTTTTTCAAACTAAACTGCGATGAAGCTAGGAAAAATATCACGGGGCTAGCTAGCGTCGGTGGGCTCATCCGCGATCACGAAGGCAAATGACTCATCGGCTTCACGACCAACATTGGTATCACAAATAGCTTCTTAGCCGAGTTGTGGGGCCTTAGGGAAGGGCTCTTAGTTGCGAAGAATTTTGGTTTTAACAACGTTCTAACAGAGAACAATTCAGAGGCAATGGCTCAACTCTTCAACAATGAGTCGGACTCCACTTCCACGACGCACACGTTGATCTTGGATTGTAAAGAACTGATGAAGGTCTTCCAAGTTATAAGAATTGTTCATATTCTCCGCGATGGGAACCAGTGTGCGGACTACCTCGCAAATCTTGGTCAGGAGTCAACGTGGGGAACCACTGTTTTAGATAATCCATCGGTTGGGCTTCTTGAGCTGCTGGACCGGGATGCTCATAGTATTGCTACTAGTAGATTTTGTTAATCCTTTGGGACCTTAGGTCCCTTTCCTCACCAAAAAAAAAGAAGGTAATAGGTCATTATCTAGAATTTTATTTTTAAGTATAAAAAGATAAAATAAATAAATAAATATATAAATAATAAAATAAGTATATTATCTGAAATAATATTTTATTCCCGACTTATTTTATAAATCAAACATGTTATTTTACAATACTTATCATGGATTGTGAACATATTGAATGTTCAAATCACAATATTTTACATTACATTGCATACTGAATATTCATAATTTGAATCGTGAACATTCAATACGTAAATTGTGTATTTTGGAAGACCCAGAATAATTTGTCGTTATTTTATAACTTCCTAATGGACCAGAAAGTCAATCCTCTGACTTGTAAATTTGAGCCCAAAATAAAAACATAAGCCCACTAGTATATTCTGCCGGTCGTTCCAAACGACGTCGTTTGAATATCCATTCGCATCAAATTCACCTGTAGTCCGGAAGAAGAGGCATCTAGATCGAGTCTGAGACAAGAGAGAGAAAGAGAAATTGACTGAAAGGAGAACCCTAGAAAATGGCGATGTCTTCGTTCTCGCGGTGGCTCGTAGATCCAAAGAGGAACCCTCTCGCCGCTATCCATAAGAAATCCCTCGATTCTCGCCTCCGCAAATACGGTATGTATGCATCTGTATGTACACAAGCATATGCGAGTGTCTAGTTGTACCTCATCTGCCTATATTCGCGGATATAAGAAAAGATATATTCTTGTTTCGATATTTTATGAATAATCGATAACTTTGTGATGATGAAGGTCTGAGATACGATGACTTGTACGATCCGTATTACGATCTGGACATCAAGGAAGCTCTGAATCGGCTGCCTAAGGAGATTGTCGATGCCCGGAACCAGCGTCTCAAGCGCGCCATGGACCTCTCAATGAAGCATCTGTACCTCCCAGAGGACCTTCAGGTAATGGTATCATTATTTTTCACAATAGGTTTTCAGCTGATTCTCTTGCTATGGTTAAAAAAAAAAGGAACTTGAAAATGGGTTTAGTATGTTTGTGTACATATATAGATACAGACACCCTGTTTGCAGTAGGTATCAGCTAGTATAATATTTCAGCCCGTGGAATGGCATATTTAATTGGACTGGCTTTAGACATTCAATTTTATAAATATCTTTTTGCGGTGTTATTTATTTGAACATAGTATATATTGATTCATATTGGAACCCCCAGCCTTCATAAGGTATAGCCAGGGAACAACCGTAGAGCTTCTTGTCATAACAAGGTGCCCTGTGTGCTTGAAAAGAACTCAGGCCAGTGTAGATGACTTGGTCAAAATGCAGCAGTTAACTATTGAATTCTTCAATTCTTTTTTTTAAGTAATCCTTCTCTTTTTTTTGATTTATATAACTTCTATACATGATGCTTGTTTTTGAATGTGTGGTAGAAGAGACTTTATGATTTGCATTGATGTTCTGGTTTTCTTTCTTGCAGGCAGTGCAGACACCGTTTAGAAACTATCTTCAGGAAATGTTGGCCATTGTAAGTCATTTTAGATTTGTGTTTCCTTTATGCAGACACAGACACACACATTTTGGGGTACATATGGGGGAGATGGGATTCAAACATAGGTCTACTACCTTTAAGGGGTGAAGCTTATTCCAAGCTACACAAGGACCCCCAGATTTGTGTTTCCTTTAATATTTATTTCTTTTTTTGTTCTTCATTTTTGCTAGTGGTAGATCAGCTGACATTCATCTCGTGATCTTGGGTGAATCAATAAAATGAACTTTTATTCTTTAATAATTGTTTTTATATATATATAAATTTACTTGCTGTATATTTATTTCTTTTGCACGTATTCTTTTGCATGCTATTGACTTGAATGTTTCAATCATTACTCCCTGTTGGCTAAGCATCTCTAATGCAGTTAAACCTTAAAATCGCTTATAATAGGTCTTGTGTGTTAGTGATTGCATTTTATGTTACAACTTCAAGTGCAATTTTTACCTTTGATTTGGCTTAGAAGAATTGCATATTAGTCCCTCCATGCTCAGTTTGTACTTTGTAATTATTCACTTCCAATTGGGGGTTCTGTTCTGTGTCCTAAAGAAAAGTGCATTGAATGCAAGCTCGCTCTCCAGTTCAATGAAGTTTTTTATAGTTTACACCTCAAAGTCCAAATCCATTTGCTGTTACAATCTTTCATGTGGATAGGATTTGTCTGACATCTCAAGCTTCTGATAGTTTGATGTAAACTGTTGTTCAATCCTGTTGGTCTACATGCTAGTAATATCTACTAGGATACCAATAGCTGAATCCCAACAGTTTGCATAATTTAGGTGTAGCTACAAAGATTTTTATGACTGTAGGTAGCAGAATACATATGCTTTTTAAGACACTACAGCCTGGAAGAATATGGTTCCACAGATGTCTTGAATGATGCATATTGATTTTTAACATTTTTGCCTTACTGAATTCTCATTTACTGACAGATTTTTTTTTCTTCTTTTTAGGTGAAGAAAGAGAGAGCAGAACGTGAGGCTTTGGGAGCTCTACCGCTCTATCAGCGCACAATTCCTTAATGCAATTTTCCTTGTTGTCTTGCTTGCCTTTGCAATTTTCCTTGTTGTCTTGCTGCCAATGAAGGCAAGCGTATATTCTATGTTTGGGTATGGAAGAATAAGCACAAGTACGGTATCTATACATGATCTCCATTTCAAGTCAGAAACTTGTAACTGATGTCAAACATCTATAAGCTCATCTTTGATGGTTTCTCCACCGTACTTTAAAATGTTCAATACAGAGGCATTGGGTTTTCCTTTATTGCTAGTTTTTCCTATGATCCATTCAGCTACCGAGCTTGATTTTTTTTCCTACAATGATGACATGAAATAAAAACTTTCGCTTTGTGTTCAGTGTGGTGTTATTATTGTTGTTGGTTACAGCCATTCTTTTAGTTCAAAAATTGTTTTTGTTACAAGGTATTAAGTAGCTCAATGAGAAATGAGTATGTTGAAACTTTTTCATTGCTATTTTTGACGAAATTGATGATCTAATTTTTCCTTTACCAATTATTTATGAGAGAAAAATGGATTTTAATCTCTTACTTCCTGTTCTATTTACTATTTATTGGTCAAATTAATTATTCGTTCTTTGTTTATTTTCTTTATTATATTTTACTTATTTTTAAATTTGATTTTTTGTGTTCAATAGTACTTTTATTTTAGTTTTTAAATATATAAATTTTGTATGTTAATACCAAACCTAATATTATGAAAATTTGAATTTAAAATAACTTCATGGAGTATCCCCATGAATTGCAATTCAGTGAAGGAGAGTGACAAATTTGTTAGTGTAAAGATAATTTTTTATCCTTTATTATCATCATCATCATCATCATCATCCTACATAGTAATTTCAATTTCTAATTTATTCCAACGTTATTCCTTTTCACCGAATTACAATTCTTTTCCCCCCTAATTCTCTCTTCCCAATCAAATGCCATGTAAATCTAAAAAAAAAAAAAAAAAAGAGTTGTAATTTTAACTGTTGGATAAACAAAATTATTAAAATCTAAATTTATTATCTTTATTCTTTATAATTTTTTCAATTTTGATATTTTATCATACATTGTCTTTATTTTTTCTACGTCAGCCTTTTAAAACCAAATTTTAACTTATTGGGTTAGAGGGTTAATTAGCTGAAGTTGCTTTGAGCAATTTTTTAAATTTTAACATTTTGAAGTTACAAAAAGTTGATTAATCAAACACTTTTTTAGCTAATTGTGCTCAAATAAGGCAAAATTGATTGATAAGCTAACTATTTTAACAAAAAACATCCCAATGTAATTTTTTGAAAGAGTTGAGTCCACATTGCAACAATAAAAATAAATAAAAATTAAGTACTAACAAAGAACAATTGATAATTCGGGCTGCTCGGATTGTTTTTAGTAATAAAATTTTAAATTTTTTTATTAAGCATTTATTATGTACATGAATTAAGATTCAAAATATTGTAAAACAAAGTGATAGAAGTCAAATAAAACATCAAATCAGACCAAATACTGAAATCAAATCTTCAAACTAAAAACAACTTTTCAAGTCCCTCAAAGTTCAAACCATGCATTAGTAAGGAATACAAATTTTAACTCATTTTTGGTTCAAAGGGCTCTTTAAAGGAAAACATGGGTTATATGAGTCACAGAAAATAATATTTTCTTTTTAAGTAAAATGAAATAGAAACCAATGCAAGCTTGTGAAAACCTATAATGTGCAATAAAATTGGGGCAAATGGTTACAGCTTACGTTACAAGTTGCCTGTAATCAAACATAAAAAATCACCAGCAGTTATTTAGGCAGGGCAACCAAATTGTGGTGGCAGAGAGGTAGCATTTTCATTTCATTACATTCCCACAAATTCAATGAAGTCAGGCCTCAAGTCATCAACATTCAGGAGGAAAAAAAAAAGAGCTCTTCAGAAATGTCTTTGTGAAACTCAACTGGCAACGTTCTAGTCAGTTGTCGTATGAATATCTTCTCCTTGCGATGTGATGTCAAAAGAGGTTATTAGAAACAACAATCTCGCCAACTCTATGCAACAAAGCGAGCAATCCAAGGTAAGAAGAGAATGTTGAAAAAGATACCTGAGCCTTCCATCTGCTTTCAAATTTTTTTCTTATACGAGTTTCAATATGTTGGCACATTCCCACCTAACACATCATGATTTACAGAAACGACTAATTCTGCAGATACAAGGTATGTAGTAGACAGCAAAATGTATAAATAAATAAAAATAATAACAGCATAACAGGAAGAAGCTCTCTTGGTTATCTCATCTCCTTGTCTTTAGGTCCTTGGATACGTGCACTTTCAAAATGAAACATTTTCCCAAGTCATGACTTTTAATCTCAACAGAAAATGCAGGTTTTTACACTAACATTGTAATAACTGGTTGAAAGTATTAACAAGCCTTACATATATAGTCTGCAATGGTACTGCTTAAACCTCTGGCTTCATCCAGTATAAAAAACTTTGCAAATCCTGCAATATGGTATATATAACGTTTGACAATAAATAGATTACAAGGTGATACCAGGGATTGGCCATGTCTGGGAAATTGGACGCATGAATTGTCCGTTTGTTCATTCCACTAGAATGGCTGCAAACCCCGGCATCATCTGTGAAAAGTCAGAAGCAAGGGAACCATGCCTCCACCTGTGGCCCTGGAAAATGCAGGGGACTGATCATTATTAAGCTCCTTAAAAGGTATTTCATATGCTGCCACTATGTATGGAGGGAATCTCCATACATGCACACTCAAAATAAAAAGCGAACATTGAGACAAAGAGAGAAGCTATTACTCTTAGCATATTACAAATTTCAGTATTCAATCTGGAGGATTCAATAAAGTATAATTATTTTAATATTGCTTTTTTTATGTATATTTCTTTTGTTAGGGGGAAGGGGACATTTTAGAGAAAATAAAGAGAGCTCATCTTCTGGCATTGTCACCCCATCCCTTAAGAAAAATGAAGTACATTCTAATTCAAATTAGGCACATCCACACACCTATTTTCAGGAGTTCCAAATATGCAATCAGTAAGATGAAACATATTAGTAATTAAACAAGGTCATGGATCAATATATTCATTATTTGCAATATTTTTATACACTTTCAAATAAGAACAATTACATAATCCCATTGCTAGAAAAGCTAGTCCCTTGAAAAATAAATATATAACCAGGGAGTCCAAGATTGAAGATACAAAGATAACATGAAACCTTGACCTTTACAAATTTGAAGGAGTGGCGAGGCAAGAACCTATAATAAACAAGAAAGGAACTGCTACATAAACTATTATCTTAAATAACTGCACGATTTAGCAGAAATTAGGTTCTTTAACTCCATCAAATGTTCATCATTTGAAATATGGAGTGTAATTCGGAGATTTGTCAACATTGTTTCCTGTTCCCAAGTTAAGGGTCCAGAAGCATACAATGCCTCCAGAGTGCAATGATAAGCATGCAACTCTAACCTATGAATACTTTCTGCCAAATCCTCTTCTGGTGGAGGAATACTTTCCTCCTCATCTACTGAATGACAGACTGACTCTGCATCACTGCAAAAGGCATCTGAAGATTTAAGAGGATTTGGTAGAAAATGGCAACGGAACTTTACTGGACTTTCACTAGTAACGCTACAACTACCAACAGAGCAAGCATCACTATCAGAGTCACTCAACTCTGAGTTTCTCAAGGATGAGAAACAAAAGACACCATCTAGTTTTGCTTTGTCGATTTCGTTATATCTAGTTGACCCAATATTAAAGGAAGCATGCATGTAATTTTCACCCAGTGTTTCTCTTGGGTAAGCTACAGCATCTACCTTTTCCAGTACGGGTGACGGAATTAATCTTTGCCTCTGGCCATTTGTTTCAGCAGCTCTTAGCTTTTGGAAGTGTATAGTATGTGATTCAGCAGCTGATGAGCAGTATGGAGATGCCCGCTTCAGAGATCTTGAAGATACTGCATGAGACTCTTGTAATCTACTTTCTCCTTGAAAGTTAGCCAAGACATCAGATTGCAGCAACTGGAAGTCCGACTTTTGACAGCCAATGGGAGTTGATAGTTTGAGAGTGTTGACCTTTCCACATTCTGAAGAAATCTATGGAATGAAAACAATATAAAATTGTATTAGTGGAATGTTTGTGATATAATAAACACATCTAATTGCAAAGAAAAATCCAATGGAAATAAAATATTGAAGATGATGCACGAACTGATAAAATTTCTAAACAAAAACATGTAATTTCAGAAAAGTCAATCAAGAAGAGAACTGAATGGCAACAGTTGATTTTAAAAACTCCCCAATGCTAAATCCATGTAAGGTTAACAAATAACAACTATCCTAATTGCCAATGACCTGTAGTAGAGAAATGTAATGTTATGTTGCTAAAAGAAGAAGAAAGTACCTTAGACATCAAAACCCATTTGCCATCTTGCCATGCTTGTCGCCTCCTCATAGAAGATATATGAATGCTAAATTCATGAGAGGATCCAAGTAGTCTCACAAAATAATAATCTCCTTCCAGAGCATAGAGAACAATGGCAACTTTCCAGGAGAAGTCATCAAATACCTCTAAAATGTCCCCAGCTAACCAACTCTCTGTATGTTGCACTATAGGAGGAGAAGGTCTAATCAACCTCCTCCATACCCTTTCCACCATTGATTCACTTTCCACCAAGGAATCAAATCTCACAATGTAAGTATGGCCATCCCCAGAAAGTATCTCAGCAGTACGCCACGAGACTGGAACCTCAGCTTTGTTCATTACCTCTACTTTAACCCCTCTTTTAAACTTCATCTGAGCAGAAGTATGTTAAATGCAATCACAACCTGATCATAGACAGAAGCCATTAGAAGCAGACAAATGCAATCTGAACACAAGATAAATCAAAACCCCAAACAAACTTCTCAAAGGTATTCATAAAAATAGATCAGCAACACCACAAACATGTGTAAGTAGAGCGAGGGATTTTCAAATCAAATTCAGCAATACAAATATACTAAAATCTGGTAAAAATATATTAATAACAACGAGAACCCACTTGAAGGACGAGGACTACAAAATAAGTCGGACAGGACAAGTAATTACTTAAAAATTCCTTGATGTACAAAAACACATGATCAAATTTTTAATCAAAATCAAAAATAAAATTTACATTTACTAAAACTACGTTACTCAAGAAACAAAAAATCGGATTAAACTCAAATGATAGTTAAACACTGATTAAATAGAAACATTCCGGAAAGTTACCAAAAAACACCCAACAAAAGATGAATAATACAAAAAATAAATAAATAAAAATTGCAATCCATGCTCGTTATACCAATAAATTTAACTCTACAAAACCAGAAACTAAAATCAATTAATCTACAACGAAAATTCAAACAATCATCAGGGCAACAAACGCCAAAAACTGTAACACAAAATGCCAAAAAATACATACCTCTTCCTTAAAATTGGTGAAATTTCTCTATCAAAAGACTGCTCCGTTGAGTTCTCGATCGCTTTTGATGCTCAAAAGACGAAGCCACGGAGTTGAGAATTTGCGTTTTCTAGGGTTTGTTGAAGATTTTGTGCAAGGAAATGCAAATTTGGGGAAGAAGTAAATCGGTGAATAAATATGGATGGTGAGGGCAATATCGGGAATATGATGGAGAAAAAAGTTTTTTTTTTTTCTTTTTTGTTTAAAAAACTAACTGGGAAAAGTTGGGGGTGCGTAATGCACGCCTCCTTTGCTTTGTTTAGAAACCACCTAATTCGTGTTAGAGTGGGAAACAGCGACTCCGCCTACGCTCCCCATTGTGCGCGTGATATTCACTGCTTTTCTCATTTCAAATTTATGACAAAAAAATAAATTTTCTTATTTATCTTTTTTTTTTTTGTAATTTTACTTAGCAATAAATAATTTTATTTATATATAATATACATACTAACCACAAAAGAAAACAAGAACATTAAAAAACAAAATTACATCACACTAATACTATCACATAACAAACAAATATCATTAGAAAAATCATTATCGATATAAAATTTAAGGCAAAAGAAAAATAAAAGTGGTGATGCACAATCATCTAGTTTACAAAAGAATTTATTTTCTATGAATGTGGTTAATGAAACAAGTTCAAACTCTACCAATTAGCATCCTTACACTAAGAAGTTAAAGAAAAATCTTTATCATTATCATCTTGACGACAAAAATTTTGTAGGGTTCATGACGAAGAGTTTTTAGGGTTAATTAGTTGAGTGGGAACCTTAATTCCTCCTCCAAAAGGTTGAGTCCCCAACTCCAAAGGCGATAACTTTAATTCCTTTTCTAACAACTTTGTATGTAGGTGACAATAATAATGTGTTAGGAATAGTTATAAGATTTTGATGTGACAAAAATGTAATTTGAAAAATATTAGTATCCCAATTTTATTTTACTTGGAGTCTAGGAAAATTTATGGAGATACTTAGTTCTAGCTCTTTGAAATTTTAATTAAAAGTGGGAAGAAATCAAAATTGTTCATGCCAAGAAAAGAAAGAAAAATAAAATTTCTTCATTTTAGTTTTGGAACAAAAATGGCGTAGGAATTATTTCCAAAGAGTAACAAAGCCGGTAGAAGGAGTGGTCAAGTCAAAGTCAACACCAATTGGTTTTTAAGTAGGACATGACAACCAGATAGCCAAGAAACTCTGTGGTTAAACGTGCTTGACTTACCGCTGTCACGGGATAGGTAACCCACTGGGAAGTAAGCATAGTGCATCGCTGAGATCCATCATAATGTTACCATACAACGGCTCCATTACCATACAATATAATTGAAGGCTCACCATTATGATGTCCATTACAACTCAAAAAAGAAGAGTCGTTGCACCTGGAGTATAAGGGGAGGCATGTTATAGACTGAGGGGGGACATTCTAACACACAAAAAACTCTACTGTACTGAAATTACACATTGTATTATCATATTTCACTTATACACAAACTATACTCCAGTAACATAATTACCGCCATTGGTGCTCTTGTTGAGAGCTGAGGCCACATCTCAAGCAAGTTCTACATATAACAAAATATCAGCTTATCAGTGGAGATGGTTGGATCAGGATCTAGCAGTTCCCACAATTCTCATCACGTAAATCGTAGCAACACCACTGGTGGTCACAATGGTAGTCTCCGCCAGCGGCACAACAACAATAACAGTGGAGGACAACAGACGCCCAAAGTACGGGTACTGTTTGTGAAATTTTGATATTCAGTGATATGAAATACATGAAAAATGTTTTGACTTGAAATGTTGTAATATCACTGTATTATTAAGTCAGATTTTAGAGTGGATTTTTTTTCCAACTTGTAACAGCACAATAGAAAAGAAAGGAAATTTGATTTATTTACACAACTATTACTACCTTACGAATACATTCTTTTACTACAGTTACAATACTTAAAAGTGTAAATAAATACCTATTACTACAATTGGAGCAGTCAAACTGTACTATTTCGACAGAATATAATAGCTAAGTTTTATTGTCTTACTTCATATAGGATTACAAATTCATTAGAAATACCTTATAAAAATGTACATGTTTTCATTTTTTGCTATAAGTATAACTAAATAAACCATCCAGGTTGCATCTGTCTACTTGATTTCTTGCTCTGCATTCCTTGCCACTTGTCAATATCCAGATTGCAATGTTTGATATAGTTACTTGAAACTTTTTCATTAGAAAATAGGAATGCAAAACATTGTTACGGCTAATAAGGATTAAAAAAAAATATTACAGCAAATCTTAACATTACATCTTTATCATGGAATAAGCATTCCTTGCTTTTGCTTGTTGTGCCTCACTCATATTGCTCTCCTACTATGGAGAGGGCTAATTTGACTTGCAAGGATGTATGGAGTCATGGAGATGGCATTTCAAAAACAACTTCAAGGATTATGGTAGTAGCTTTCATTTGAGGATTTCGTTGTTAGATATTTGAACTATTTATAGATAAACTAATCAGTGTTAGATATTAATAATTGTCATTGGAGAGTGAACTAGTAAGTGCTTTAATTTAATGTTGTGGTTGTGCCCTTTCGATTCTTTTATCTTATTTTTTTATGTATTATTAATATTTTAATCCTTTAATAACTAATCAGGGGCGTTTGATTTCTAATATGTTCAAATATGATAGTAATAAATGTATGTTATTAATGTTCATTTGGGAATGAACAGTTTTCCATCTTAATAATTATATTAGCGGCTCTAGTCATTCCCCAATGACCATTAAACACGGTTGTATTAATGCACTGAACAAATCTATGCAATGAATGCAAAATATCATTTCCCAAGCATTAGATATCAAAAGTCGTGGCTTTTTTTTTTTATCTGAATTTTTACTCGTTATTGGATGGTGACTAACAATAACAAACCTTTAATTATGCACGGGCAAAACGGCAGCGTTTTTCTATGGACGGAACTGCATTAAATGCTATTGTTGTGGCTTTTTTATATTAGAGGATTACTACTACTATTACTATTATTATTATTATTATTATTATTATTATTATTATTATTATTATTATTATTATTATTATTATTATTATTATTATTATTATTATTATTATTGTGTTGTTGTTGTTGTTATTGTTAGACATCCAATATTCTCATCAATTTATAATTACATTAGCAATGTAATTACTGAGTCAAATTATTAAGTTAATGGGTTTTTTATTTTGAAACAAAAAGCTTGATGGCTTTGAAGTGTAGATCATATATTATACTAGTTTTTTCACGTGCATTGCGCGAATAAGATAATGCTCAATGCTTATTTTCAAATAAGTACTTCAAATTATATCAATACAAGATTATATATGAGACGTTCATGCATATGTAATTGAATGTTTACTTTGTTTATTTAAATTGATATAATTCAAAGTATATGAACGCAAAATAATATATGGAAGGTTGATTATAATTGTCATTGTTTGCAATTTTGTAAAAACGATAGTCTAAATACTTAGGGTGTGTTTGGAAAGTAGGAAAATGAGTCATTTTCCGGAAAATGAGTTCATTTTTGGTGTTTGGATGTACTTTGAAAAACTGTCTGTGTGTGTCTGAAATGAGTGGAAAATGAGTAGAAATGTATAATTATATATTTTTATTTAAAATATAAAAATATATAAACTAATAATATTTATTAGAAATTATAAAAAAATTCCCAAAAAAAGTCGCACGAAGTCATTTTCCGTTTCCAAAAAATGACTTCCGAATTTTTTGTCTAGAAGTCATTTTCCAGAAAAATGAGCTCATTTTCAGTGGTCAACGAAAAATGTTTTCCGTTGACCACATTTTCCGGATGTTGCCAAACACCAAAACCCAGAAAATGATTTCCGGAAATCATTTTCCTGGTTACCAAACACACCCTTAGTATAAAAATGATAGTATAAATAAATATTACTTTTGGTAATAACAATTTATACATTTTAAATCATATTCATAAAGAAATATAAAAACGATAGTCTAAATACTCAGAGGACCATTGGAGGTATTAACTCTAACGATATTGGAGTTATACATTTTAAATCATATTAATAAAGAAATACGATTTGCCTTTAAAATGAATAACTGTGATGTAGTCCAAAAAAATATTACGGGGTAGTTTCTCGCTTCAATTTATTGATTTTTTAAATGTATTCTTTGTCAACAAATCCCCCCAAGTAGTAATTATGATTTGTTTTAAATTATTTTTCAAATTTTTTTTCTATGTTATTAATAGAATACTTGGTAAATAAATATATAACATTATTTTGTATTATAACTTTGATACGGAGTATTTATTTACAAGATAGTGTAAAAAGAAGACACCGAATAATGTAAGAATATAATTAAATAATGAATTTGAAGGTAAGGAATATTACATTGTAGAAAATAAAGACAATGTAAGTATATAACTAATGAAATTATATATCTTTTAAATTTTTTTTATAACGAATAATTTTTATTGTAGAAAATAAAGACAATATAACTAATGAAATGCTTTCAAAAAAAATATAACTAATGAAATTATATCTCTTTTTAAATTTTTTGATAATGAATAATTTTTATTTTAAAAAATAAAGACAATATAACTAATAAAATTATATCTTTTTTTTTTTAAATTTTTTGATAATGAATAATATTTTTGGATAAATGCATTGTAAACATCAAATTCTAAATTAAAGAAATGCATATGTATTTTTTATTGCTGTAGCTGCTAATTTATTTATTAATTTAATAAGAGTAATAGAGTGGTACTTACTTTTCAATAATATACTCTAACATATTTGTAGTATATGTTTAACAATTATGCCAACTCTAATTGGGATGTGATTTGAACCTAAGACCTTCCTTATAGAAATTAATAGGTAAGTTAAAAGTTAACGGAATATTCCGTTACTAACGTTTATACTAAAGGAATGTGTGATTATTTAAGGGAAGAAAATAATATAATAGAGGGTAAAGAAGGAAAATCATAAAAAATTATTAAAATCAAAATAATATGAACCATTCGTTTAAGTAAATAATTACACCAACATTTTTTTCTTCCCAAGCCTAACATTATTGGCTCTTATTAAGATTGTATATGTATGTATGTATGTAGATGTATATTGTAGATAGATGTAGATATTGTATAGATATAGATGTAGATTTTTAAGGTGATTAATTAAATTTAAAGCAAATTAAATGTGATGTTTATTGGCCCTCTCTCGGACTGCTTTTCGCCGCTTATGGCCGAATCACTAGCTTGTAAGGAGGTTCTTTCATGGCTCAGAGGGCGTGGTCTTCAGGCGGTTCAACTCTACACTGATTGCTCTACTCTACATCGTTTGTTATCAACAGAGCAGACTCATCTTTATTCATATGTTGCTTTTTACATTAATGCTGCTAGAGCAATTATTTCATCTTTTCAGTATTGTTCGATTTTTTGGGCTTCAAGGTCTGTTAATCTTGGAGCACATACTTTAGTTTCTTTAGCCTTTTCACAGGCTCACACGTTGTACTGGGACTCTGTCCCCCCTGACTCTATTTCTGAGCTGTTTTAATCGATCTCATATGATATTATTTTCAAAAAAAAAATGTGATGTTTATTGGCCAAAGACCTTGTGGTCTAGTGGCATCCGGTTGCACCCTCACATGGGAGGGGTGGGTTTGAGCATCAGTGGAGGCAATATTGGCTCTTTTGTGCTTCATTTGGTTGAGAAAATTGTTATGAACAGATACTACACTATCACAGAGTCAATAGTACTAAAAAAATGCAATGTTTATTGAATCTCATAGCATTACGAGTACCAATTGGCGAGTAACAAAGGTATATACAAATATCGACAAAATTAAGTAAACATTTTTTCCAAGATTAATTAATATAATTCATTTTATATGATTAAATACAAAATGCCAGGTTTAGTACTTTGTTGTTTGCAAGAAACAGCCTCGAACTTAGGATAGGGGCCTCCAACACTCAAGCACATTAAGTTATTCTAGCGAGGAATAGATCACAACCGGGGATTGCAACACACGATTCTATCACACGACTACCTCGGTTAGAAGTAACAAAGCAAGAATCAATGCCCTACAATTAGAGAATGGCGTCTGGATTAATGAAGAGAAGCAACTAATGGATCACATTAGATGTTATTTTACTAACCTATTCTCGGAGGCCAAGGATGTCGGCCCCGAAGTCTTACCACATGGTAGCTATCCTACACTAAATGAAAAAGAATGGCAGGAGATAAATCGCCCATTTCAACATAAGGAAATAAAGCAAGCTCTATTCGAGATGGATGCATATAAACCCCTCGGCCTAGATAGCTTTACTGCTGGTTTCTTTAAAAATCATGGGAGATCGTGGGTCAAAGTATTACTCAGTTTGCAATGGATTTCTTCACAGGAGGTAATCTACCCCTAGGCTGCAATGATACGCATATCACTCTCATATCGAAAGTACCATGCCAGAAACAGTCAAGCAGTTACGCCCAATAGGACTTTGCAACGTTACATATAAACTCCTAACGAAGACAATGGCCAATCAACTTAAAGAGGTGTCAAAGAAGCTAGTAGGACCACATCAATCTAGTTTCGTGCCCGGTAAACAAATCTTAGACAACATTATTGTCTTCCAAGAAGTCATAAATTCGATGAGAACAAGAAAAGCAGCAGTTGGCTAGATGTAGGGATGTCAACGGGGCGGGGTGGAGGCGGGGGGACATACCCGCATCCCCGCCCCCGACTTTCTACCCATTTCCCGTCCCCGTTCCCATCCCCGTCGGGGAAGGGAAAAATCTCCCCATCCCCATCTCCACGGGGATTATTCGGGGACAGGGAATCCCCACCCCGTTTGTAAGTTATAAAAAATTTAAAAATTAAACATTAAAAATATTTAAATAAATAACACATATATATTCATCTCCAACTTAAAGTAGTATTCAATATTTTACAATTAAACATGTTAACTAAATATGCATTTCATAAGCATGACATACAATGACAAGAATGCTTCTAAAATTATATATATTATATACAAAGTATACATGTGTGTGTTGTGTGCACTACAAAAAAACGCGAAAATAACGACGGATTTAGCGACGGATTGTTTCCGTTGCTAAGATAGCGACGGATTAGCGACAACTTAGCGACGTATTTTTATTTTTTTGTTAAATTGAAATTTAGCGACGGATTAGCGACGGATTTGTGACGGATTTTACGACGGATGTTTTCCGTCGTTAAATACGTTGCTAATTTTGGCGGTGAATTTTGGCGCAAACTTTAGAGACAAACTAGCGACGGATTTGTGACAGAAATTTTGCGGGAGGATCCGTCGCTAGATTTTAGCGACGGACAAAAATTGCGTCGCTAAAATCTAGCGACGCCCATTATAGCGACGGACGATATCCGTCGCTAATCCGTCGCTAAACAGTTTAGCGACGGATTTTTCCTATTTAGCGACGGAATCGGTCCGTCGCTATTTACGCATTTTTTTGTAGTGGTGGCTATACATACATACATACATACATATATTTCGGGGGCGGGGCGGGGCAAGGAGAGTACTCCCCATCCCCGCCCCCATCCCCGATGGGGAATTCAAAATTGCCCCCATCCCCATCCCCGATCCCTTACTTTTGTCCCCATCCTTGTCCTCGTAGGGGCGGGGAAACGGGTTCCCCGTCGAGTACGGGTACAATTGACATCCCTACTTAGATGGTTATGAAAGTAGATTTAGAGAAGGCATACGACAGACTAAACTGGAACTTTATCGAAGACTCCTTGATAGGCATTGGATTTAATACCAGCTGAAGAAGAATCATAATGGATTGCATCACCTCACCAATGTTGGTTATTAATTGGAATGGCCAAACATTAAACTGGTTCCTCCTGAAGAGGAGAATTCGACAGGGAGATCCCATTTCACCCCTAATTTTTTTTTATGTATTAAGAGACTTTGCCATATTATTAAGGATTTTTTGAATAGAGGCAAATAGAAAGGCATCAAATTGTGTAGTCAAGGACCTAACCTTTCACATTTACTCTTTGCAGATGACATGGTACTTTTCGGAGAAGCCACATTGGAGCAAGTAGAGGAAATGTCGTGCTGCCTGAATATCTTTTCCAAAAGTTCCAGACAAAGAATTAACCACATAAAATCTTCTCTATGTTTCTCAAGAAATACACAAGTGGAGCTACAACAAAGAATAGGCGACCTGACTGGAATCCCCAAAGTAGAAGACATGGGAAAATACTTAGGGATTCCATCAATACATGGGAAACTTAAGAAAGACTCATTTACGGGTCTTATTGAAAGGGTTCAACAGAAACTCTCGGGTTGGAAATCAAAGACGCTCTCATTGGCAGGCAGATAAATCCTTGCACAATCTGTTTTGTCTTCTATACCCTACTACACCATGCAGACGACCCTGCTTCCTAAAGGAGTGGCTGAGACAATCGAGAAACTCATCCGCAACTTCCTATGGGGGGGCTCATCTAACAGAGGAAAATGCCACTTGGTCAAATGGGAAACAACTACTAGAAGCAAAGCCGGCGGGGGCCTTGGGCTACGCAATCTGGAAGCCATGAACGAAGCTTTTCTAGCCAAACTAGGTTGGCGTTTAACTCAAGAAGAAGACTGCCTATGGATCCAAGTTCTCAAAACGAAGCATGCTGTTAATTCGACTAATTGCTCCACTTGGAAATCTAAAACCAATATGTCAAATATATGGAAGGGAATTTTGAAATCAACCCCAACGCTGAGTAAGGGGACGGTGAGACTGGTAAGAAATGGCATGAATACTCTCTTCTGGATAGATAACTGGTTGGGTCCTAACCCTCTATATATGAGTGCAAGTCATATAATACCACCAACTGAAATTAATATACTAGTGGCAAGCTATTGGATTAAAGAGCATGGCTAGGATTGGAACTTGCTGCAACAATTCCTCCCGACATCTATCCTTGATGAATTAGCTGCTATTATACTAGATGGGGATCCAGAATCCAATGACATAACTAGCTGGAGAAATGAATTGAAGCTTCCGGTTCCTTCTCAGTCTGTTCAGCGTATGAGCTAGCTACGGAACACTTTGAGTTAACTGAAGCGTCTAAATGGAATGCGATTTGGAAGCTGAAGGTATCAAATCAAATAAGAGTTTTTTTTATGGCTTGTTCGACATGAAAGGATTATGATTAACAACATGAGAGTTAGAAGAGGCTTTGCATCTTGTGATAAATGTTGGTTATGCAGTGAGAAAGTTGAAGACATTGAACATGTTCTGCGAGAATGCCCGGCTGCTGATGAAGTTTGGTTAAGAATTCTGCATGAACTTCACCATAAATCCAGAAACATGTCATTCCGGAATTGGTTGGACTATGGGATCGCTAACAGAGGTAATGGACACAAACCAGAGTTGGAGAATTCATTGTTTGCACTAACGATCTGGTGGTTATGGAAGTGGAGAAACAAGGCAATCTTCACTGGTCGATTCCATTCTATCCAGTCCAAAGTCTAGTGAGAAAGTAGAAGTTGGAAGGGACATGAAGAAGGAGCCGTGAAAGTGAACTACGACGGGTCTATTGATCATCTAACAAACAAATTAGGGTGTGGAGGACTAATCCGAGATGAAAGGGACAAGGGGATAGGCGATTTTGTTAACAATATTGGTTCATGCACACTGGTATAGGCAGAAGCGTGTGGCTTATTGAGGAGTATACAACTAGTAAGTAGCATAAGTTTGGAGAAAGTTACTTTTGAAGGAGACTCACGGGAGATTGTGAACGGGATGATGGTCAACCAAATTTCGAATCAAGTCGTCTTCATCCTTCTTAGAGCATGCAAACAAGAATTAAGCAAGGTGAAGTCATGGAGCTTAAACCTTATTCCGAGAGAGCTCAATTTGGTAGCAGACCAACTGGCCAGAACCTCCCTCCATTATTCTAGAGGATTACATATTCTGCCAAAACCGCTAGATAATTCACTTAGTCTGTTAGATGATGATATGGATGAGTTTCCATCATGGCGTTTCATGTATAATTGTGGTTAATAGTACTTGTATCGTTTTGGGTTTCCCCCTATTACAAGTACTTGTATCGTTCCAACTATTACACTAGTGTTTCAATCATACAAGAAGCTAGTCCTTGGGGCTTGGACATGTGTCCAATTGGTAGTCAAAGCTAGTCTTATGCCTTTAGCCCTTATTGGGATGACTTATTATTATTATTATTATTATTATTATTATTATTATTATTATTATTATTATTATTATTGTTATTGTTATTGTTATTGTTATTGTTATTGTTATTGTTATTGTTATTGTTATTGTTATTGTTATTGTTATATTATTATTATTATTATTAATTCATTTATTTATTTATAGGCGACTGTGAATATTATTTGAGTTTAGCGTGTAATTAATAGTATCATTAAATTTTTTCTCGTTTTATATATTTTCCTACCCAACTTGTTTGTTATACCATCAATAGTATTGTTATGGTATATAACCAACTTGTTTGTTATACAACTTTTGTTGTCTCTCTAAGTTTATTGGTGTAATTGTATTGTCTCTTTCTAGTTTTCTAGCTTATTGTTAGGACTTGGGGAACATAGATTAGAGCACCGAAGACATTATATATATTTAAAATGTTATATGCGTATGTTCCTAACTTGGAACAGATGTGTATAATACTTTTTTATTTTAAAAAAAAAATACTAAACAAGTCTATTTATGGGAATATTCTCCCCTTGTGTATCTAGACACTTCTTTTACCTTCAGTTTAATAATTTTGTATCTAAACAAAATACTAAACGTGTAGTATGATTGTGGTGAGACTGCGATCCTTTGGCCATGGAAGTGTTTCGTGTCATGCAATAATCTCTGCCATGAGAGGGTTCAGAGCTCCAACAAGTTTTCCATTTATAGCTGCTATGAAGGTGTTTTGCGGAGACATTAATACCGCGCCAAAAGAGGCCGTTTCGAGGGAAGTCCATGTGGCATCAACTTGACATATGGTAAAATGTGGAGGTCCATAAGCTATTGATGTGTGATAGTGAATATACTCCAGGACCGGTCGGATACACTCCGGGCCCGGTCAGAGCCTGTGCGGTCGGGCGACCGGCTGGTCGGGAGGCTGCTGTGAGGTCGGATGTCACGGGCCGAACAGTACTCCCGATGGACCCACGATGCGGCGTGCCAATGGCTGCCACGTACTCCTTCCCGCTTGGGCGTAGAGTGAGGCGGGCGCATGCGCGCCACGTTCCCGTCATGACGGAGGCCCGGAAACCGCGCTTTACTCCCTTATAAATAACGATTTATGAGGAGAAAGAGGATCTTTTGGCCGTTTCTAGACTAAGACTTAGAGAGAGCTCGGACAATAGGGAAGCCCACTGCCGACCTGCCGAGCCCTTTGAGCCCTTACTTTACTTGTAACCGGGTTTGGATTCTTGAGGCAATAAGAGATCGTATTTTCCGGTTTTACTTGGTATTCGTATTTTGCAGTATCATTTTGGCGCCGTTTGTGGGGATCGTAGGCAATTCAGCCCGCCAGGTCGGCAGTCTGCCCCGGGCAAATCCAATCCCCTGATTGGTGAATCCCGATCCCTCGATCGGTAGAGTTCGGACGACCCCTATAGTCCAAAAAACTGTGTTTAAGGTTGTACTCTTTTTCCTTGACTAGGATTTTTTCCCGTTGGGTTTTTTCTTAGTCCAAGGTTTTTTAGCGAGGCAACCGACATAGGTCACAGACTATATGGTCAGCTGTCAGGCCGAACTCTTCCTCATTAGCGCTTAATAGTTGTGCTCTTTTTTCCTTGGCTAGGATTTTTTTCCATTGGGTTTTTTCTTAGCCCGAGGTTTTTAACGAGGCAACTAGCGTGAGTCGCGGACCGTAAGGCCAGTCTTCCAGCCCGACCCCTTCCTTGTTAACTCGACGTTAGGGCACGGACTGGGGGGGCTACTTGATAGGGAATATACCTTGGGTATACCGCCCTACGGGTACTATACGTATGCCTAGCGTATTGTGCGGTATCTAGCCCTATAAAAGGGACCCTAATCCTTCAAGTGAAAGGGCTTTGGGTCCTGCCTCTTCCTCTCTCTATGATTCACACTAGCTAGCTCTCTCCTTTCTCTCTACTTTTATGGAAGAACAATGAATAAAGAGATGAACTTTGAGTTAAATTATTGCCTTGATCCTACCTTCTACGTACATTGCTATATACTCGAATACATGGAGTATTTAAACCATATCAATGTGCTATTCCCGTTTTGAGTCGATTGGTTGCCATGTGAATTCCATGTAGAAAACTAGGTTTTGCTTCTCTTTGTATTTCACGTATGATAGGGGGTTTGTTATGCCAAATAAGTAGATTGCGTGCATGGCAGATGGAGTATAATTTGAAGGCTGTCGCAGCTAAACTTTCTTTCTTACTGAGGTCAGTAAGTTATGCAACCAATCACTTAGAGAGGCTGGGGTTTGTGACAGAGAGATCGTCGAGGGAGTAGACCAGACTTCAACAATACCACAACAATGAAGTAAGGTGTGCATATCTGTTTCCCCCTCTTTACCACAAATTAAACACAATGGATCTACCTATATGCCTCTTGACCAAAGTTTCACTCTGGTAGGGAAAATGCCTTTCGCAGCTCGCCACAAGAAGTTCTTCAACCCAGGAGGCAAAGTCCAGGTGTCACAGTAGATTCCACGATCTGAAGGGACAAGAAGAACAATATGCTTCACCTATTAAGAGCCGATAACCGATTTTCATTATGTAGCATCCCCTAATATCCCATCTCCAGAACCAATCATACTTTTGATTCCAAAAAAAAAAGTATCTTTTTTTCATCATAATTCCTAAACAAACTTGATATTACTTTCTTCTTCAATCCACATAATTTCCCACACTATTGCAATAAATGTTTATTTATTTAAAATTATAATTATAATATTAATTAATAGTCTGAACCAAATATTCATTAAAATTTATAACTATATTTATAGTTGGGAACTTACTTGATTAGGTGAGAGAGCAAGAAGTTGAGGATGTGAGATGCAAAAACAAGAAAATATTTGTGATGAGTAGAAATTTAAGAAAATGGGCAGTACTGGAAAATTGAAAATACAGAAACCCTAGTCCTACTTTTATCAGCTCTCTTCTCGTCGTCTATGCCGCTATCGACTCTCAGCTCATTCCGTGCTGAGTTCATTCTCTGTTCGTTCTCAGGTTCTCTCCCCTCTCTATAGATACATATTTTTATTTTGTCTCATGATTATGTGGTTTTACGCCTCCGTAGTATTTACTTCTTGCGGATATTTACATGTGTGTATGCATCGATTTTCTCAGTAATCTATTTTCGGTTGATAGTTGATTTCCTACTGATCTTTGCTCTTCGTTTCTTTATATTGCATTAATATTTGTATGAGCTAAAGACCTTTTACTATTTTTTTTCTTTTTGGTTTAATTTTTTTTATTATTTATAATAGTTCAAGAATTCTAGAATAGTTATTCTATTAGAAGGGTTTTGGGTGGATATGAAAACCACCGTTGTTTTAGAATAAAGGGTACTTTTCATTATTAGTTGAAACAATGTTTTAACTCCGAGTTAGGGTTTGGTGTAGTGAAAAGAATGCACTAGACTAGATGGGAGGTAAGATCAGTTTTAGCATTCAAGGGATTGGTTTTTTATCTTGAGTTTTGTTGGTCAACATAGCATGCTCAAAATATCAAATTGAGTATGAATTCAGTTTCTTGTTATGAGTAGCTGTAAGCTTTGGTGGTCTATTTCACTTGAGTTCAGACACATCTAATGCTACTTGTGGATGCTTGTTTTTTCCTTTTAGTGCTTACTTGAATTTGTAAGATGAGTAAGAAGAAAGTGCTGGTGTTCTTGGATATATGTATTGATGGTGATCCCTTTGAAAGGATGGTTTTTGAGGTATGTGGTATAGAAAGGCTGAGGCTTTTATTTTTTATTTTTGAATAATTTCAAAACTTTATTTGGGACAGAAAACTCGATCAACTGTCTTCTTGTTGATTCTTGCAGCTTTTCACTGATGTTGCTCCAAAGACTGCAGAAAATTTCCGTGCACTTTGTACAGGTGAATAGATGTATAATAGATTGTGCTAGGAGAATTTGCTTTTCACATTTATGAGCACAGATTCTTCTCAGTTATTGACAATGAAATAACATGCCTATCTTATTGCTTTATGATTTGATGTACTTTCCTTATGGATGGTGGTTGCTTTTCTCAAATAAGTACAAGGCCATATTGTTATATATGAAGTTGTTGGTTTTCAGGGGAAAAAGGAACCAGCCCCAAGACTGGAGCACCGTTGCACTACAAAGGAACCTTTTTCCACCATATTTTAAAGGGATCCATGGCTCAAGTATGGTCTTTGCCTCTATGTTCTAAAGCCTTTCTTTTCATAGTAGTTTGATATTTCCAGTTGCATGAATCCCAACGTTGGTTGAGCATGGTTTAGAGGTGGTCTTTCCCTTTTAGTCAGATATCCTTGTTTATGCTGTAGGATGCAGGGATGATGATCGCAACTGCTTTTCTTGTGATGTAGTTTTAAGGTTGTACTTGCTGAGTTGCCCATCCTTGGAATTAATGAATTTCAGTGTACTCAAGCCAAACTTGTACATAGACTTTATTTTATAATCTTAATTAA
This sequence comes from Ipomoea trifida, assembly GCA_003576665.1. Classification (NCBI taxonomy): domain Eukaryota; kingdom Viridiplantae; phylum Streptophyta; class Magnoliopsida; order Solanales; family Convolvulaceae; genus Ipomoea; species Ipomoea trifida. The sequence continues at coordinate 5,159,743 of CP025649.1, read as the reverse complement.
CCATCTTTTTTTGCTCTTTCCTCTCCAGGCTGGAGACTTGCTCAGGGAAGATGGTATGGTTATTTATTCATTTATGGATTTGTTTTAGTGTTGGCTGTGTTGCTAGTATGAGAAATACATTGCTATTGTTTAGCTTGATTTTGGTAATAATAACTTGATTGTTAAATGACACAGTTTGATGGCCACTTATGTTACTGTGTCTGATGTTGGATACATGGGTTACACCCAAAAAATGATTGCATGGTTGGGCTAAGTGTAGTGTGGTGAAATGAAAACTTATACATCACCAAATATGACTGCAAGACATTTTGTAGAATTATAGAAACGTTCTTTTGTTAGCTTTACCAATGATATTTATGTATCATATATAACTTGAGTATGTTTAATGAAGTATCATGCTCAAAGGACAACTGATTGTTTTAGTAACTGAGATGTAATTTGCTGCTTCACAGGGAACTTTGGAGAAAGTATATATGGTGGGAAGTTCCCAGGTGAGAACTTTGTTTTGTTCTCATCATCAATTTTGTTTTGAAAAATGTTGTGACCCATGCCTTGTCTAGATGATAATTATCTGATAAATCATTCTCTAGATGTCCTATTCCAGTATTAGTAGTTAACTTGATCCGATGAAAAAAAATATATTACTTTTAGCAAGAAATCAATTTTTTTAAAGATCAAATGGATTTCCTTTTGCATTGACTATGAAGGTTGAGGCTGATTTGATCTAATTCTCAAGCATGGGAGCTTCAATGCTATTGGACATTTGTTTCCTCTCTTATAATGGTAGGGAATATGAGTGCTATGTCTGTCTGTCTACATGTGCCTAGTAGATACTGATTTTCAAAATAGATTTTCTGGAGTCTATATTGATTGCAGTCTGTCTGTGTTTTTTCTTAGAGTTATATGGCCTTATTTCTCAATTCCTCATAGTTATGTTGCTATCTTTGGTTGAATGTATCTATTAACTGCACTTCTGAGGTAAATATTTTGCAGGCAAGTATTATACAAGTATCCAACATGCAAACACATTTGTTGCTCATTCCCACTATTTGCTCACTTAATATTCACAAATGCAAACACATTTGTTGCTTATGATCAGTCTGCATTTATTCATTCTCATTTCTAGATTGTGTTTCCACTTTCCACAGTTTACTATTAATCTATTTTATTTCAAGTGCCTGTTTAAAGAAGGCAAATTTCCCTCATGCAATTAATAATTTTAGTATGTATTGCAGGATTAACTGTAGTTCTTTCTCCACTGATGATCACTGTCTTTTTCGATCTGAATGGTTTTTGTTTGTTCAGCAACAAATTATACAATTAAAGTGAAAAAGCTTAAACTTCAAAAAGAGTAACAGGTGAAAGTTGTGACATTTTTCAGATGAGTCACCAAAGCTGAAACATGATAGCCCTGGTCTTTTATCTATGGCGATTGCTGATCGTGATATACGTGGCTCTCTATTCATGATCACTTTTAATGCTCTTCATCATCTTGACAGGTTTATCAAAGTTTTTGCTGCAATTGAACATGCTAGCTAGAAACTCTTGTTATTATGTCTGCTCTAGTAATTTAATAACATCTTTCTTGCTATTATGAATTTATGATTCCTCAGGCAATTACTTTGTAACATCTCTTAACAGGAAATCAGTTGTATTTGGCAAGCTTGTTCATGGCCATGAAGTCCTTAAGAAGATTGAAAATGTTGGAAATGAAGTGGGGAAGCCAGATGTTACTGTCAAGATAGTAAACTCTGGTGAATTACATGAAGGTAAGAATTGGTGTCTTTAGTTACATTTTCTTTGCCATGAAATTTTGTTTTTGAACTAGGTAACTATGGTTCTATTAAATATATTTCTTGTGATTTTTTAAAATATAGTTTAAAGTTCAATCTTTTTTATTTGTCATGAAGGTCGGCGTAAAGGAAAACACAAAAAATCTTCCAAGGAGAGAAGGAGAAAAAGGAGACGCTATTATACTTCAGACTCGGATAGTTCTACGGATTCCGAAACAGAGTCTTCTGAGTCTGATAGTGATTCTGACTCATACATATCTTCATCAACTGACACCAGTTCATCCAGTGATGACAGACGTAGGAAGAGGAAGAGATCTAAGAGGGAGAAGTATAGACGTGGAAAAAGAAGGGATAGGCGACGTGAAAGAAGGCGTAAGAAGCGTGATAAGAAGCTAAAGCGCAGACCAAGAAGGTGATGATTACGGATGCTATATATTTGTGTTATATTTCTTCTAAAGCATATTGGATATTTGCCATTTCCAATTTATTCTTTTCTTGATGTCACTCCTTGAGAAACTGAATTGCTAAAACTCAAACCAGATTAAAAGCATACAAACCTGGGGTTGCTATATAATGATTATGGATGCTATATATTTATGCTCTATTCTTCTAGAGCATATTGGATGTTTACCATTCCAATTAATTCTTTTCTTGATGTCATTATTCAAGAAACTGAATCTGTTCAATGTCATCTCAGTTCCTCAGATAGCCTTTCTGAAGGTGATAGCGGAAGCAGTTCTGAAGAAGGTGATGCTAAAACTCACGAACCAGATGGAAAGCATACAAACCTGGGGAAGATGCTTGGTATTTAACAACCTCTTCCCTGTTAAATTATCTATATTTGCCTATTGGTGGATAATAATAAGTAGGTACTCTTAAGACACGAGTATGTTTCATCTTGTGGCTATCTCCCATTTGGTTGGTCTTTTGTCAATCTAGGTAATCTTTGTATTTGGGCCTTACAATCACAGAACCTATGATGTAGCTGCATGGAACTGTGCCACTCATGTATGATAGATCATTGTAGATGTTTGAACGATTTTTACTAGATGTCTTTGCAGTAGTGTCTGTAATGGGTTCTTAACATGATAAATTCTTTTACAGTGGTGTCTAAAGTTTTTCATCTATTCTAATTTCGTGGACATTTTTACAATGGAGTTATTTTGTTGACCTCTGCAGATGGAAATCAATCACACCATGTTGAAGAAAGGGAAGCTGTACCTGTACACCAGACGAAAGGAGAGGCTATGGGATCCCGTGAAAGGGAAGAGGATGAATTCCCAAAAGAAAATGGTGGGCATAAAAACAATGATTTAATGCAGAATAAATCTGATAAGAGTCCAGATAGACAACCTGATGTGGTAGACAATAGCCCAAGCAAATCTAGGTTTACTTCCATTCTTCTTGCACCTCTGTTATTTTATGCTTACAGATCCTTCTGCAACGGGTATTTTATTAAAAGTTGATGAGCAGGAGTAGAAGCCTGAGTCCTAAAAGGACCTTGAATAAGAGCATGAGCATTAGTCCAAGGAGTTTTAGCAGGAACCAAAGTGACAGTCCAAGACGCAGTGTAAGCAGGAGTGCAAGTGTCAATGCAAGCCCACGTCGTGTCTCAGATCGCAGTAGCAGCCCAGTGAAACGTGGAAACAGGAGTCCAACTAGAAGTGTCAGTGGAAGCCCTGCAACAGGCAAAAGAGGCAGAAGTGTTAGTGAGAGCCCTTCTCCCGTAACCAATTTCCATAAGGGCAGAAACCGAAGTCCTTCACCAAGAAGGCTTAATGGCAGCCCACCAAGAACCTCATCCAAGAAATCTTGGAAGTCAGCAAGTAGAAGTCCAGTTAGATCTTCTAGGATCCCAAGCAGAAGCCCTGTTAGGAGTTCTCGAAGGAGCATGAGCAAAAGTCCTGTTAGATCTTCTCGAAGGAGTGTGAGCAGAAGTCCTGTTAGATCTTCTCGAAGGAGTGTGAGCAGAAGTCCTGTTAGATCTTCTCGAAGGAGTGTGAGCAGAAGTCCTGTTAGATCTTCTCGAAGGAGCGTGAGCAGAAGCCCTGTTAGATCTTCTCGAAGGAGCGTGAGCAGAAGCCCTGTTAGATCATCTCGGAGGAGTGTGAGCAGAAGTTCAGGTAGGGTTCCTTCTAGAAGAGGTCCTAGTCGAAGCCCAGTTAGGGCGCCTTACAGAAGGAGCCTTCGTAGCCATTCAAGAAGTCCCGGAAGTACAGGTCGCAGAGAGAGGTCACCAATATCTGATCGTGGTAAGAGCTCATCCAAAAGTCCTTCTGTGGATGGATCTCCTAAACGCATAAGAAGGGGGAGAGGCTTCAGTGAGCAATACTCATTTGTTCGGAGATATAGGAGTCGATCACCTGTGAGATCATACCGCTATGGTCGCAGTGACCGTGACAGGTATTTTAGGGTGCTTTCAAGCGTGGATTTGTTTCATATACCTTTGTTCATGTACTGATTTTCTCTCATTCTTTTCTCTGCTTGTGTCTTGAATGCTGGTGTATATTAGATATTCAAGTTACAGAAGGTCACCAAGGCGCTACAGGAGCCCACCAAGAGGAAGAACACCTCCTAGGTCGGTCTGTGTAAATTGCTGACATTTTTCCTTGTTTCCTTAATTTTTCACTGTTGACTATTAGAAGTTAGAAGGGGAGGGGTGGGGCAGTGAAGCTAGTAGAGTCCTTTTACATTTATATACACATAGTATGCGAGAATAATGGCTCTCTATATTACCTACAAAAGAAAAAGTGCCACTGTATGTCTTAGTCATACTGCCACAATGTTGATTTTCTATATAGCCCCAATACAAATCATGTGCAATGCTTGTGGAGAATAATAATAATAATGTTTATTTTCTTTTATGTCCTCTCCACAGATACAGGAATGGGAGAAGCAGGTCTCGAAGTATATCACGTAGCCCAATACGTTACCGTGGCCGCCGTTATAGCCGGAGTCCTATTCGTAGTCGCTCTCCCACGGGGAGGTTCCGTGCTTCACCACGTGCTGAGAGACGAAGGTCCCCTAGGAGCAGGAGCAGGAGCGTATCAAAATCAAGGTCATCTAGTGGATCGCAGACACCTAGGCAGAGAAGCAAGGAGAAGTCAACATCGCGCTCTAGGAGTCCCCCAGCAAAGGGTGGCTTGGTTTCGTATGGAGACGGCTCTCCTGACTCAAGTAGAGATTAAAAGGATTACATATTCCCATCTTTGGGTACTTATTTATACTACTAAAGCATTTCGCATGTCAGAATGTTGTTGAACTTGTTAAGTTGGTGTGGTTTAGTAACTTCTGTGCTAGAATAATTCAGATACATTAATTATATTTGTAGTAAATTAAATGCAGCAGACTTTGAGGCTCCTAGGCATGATGAAATTAATGGGTAAATTGTGGACCTCCTGAGTTGTGTAGTATTTTTCTATTCTCTATTATTTCTTCAGTTATATTTTTGCCATAAAGTGGTTTGTTTCTTCATGCTGTGTGATTTGATAGTCACTTTTTCGGATTAAAAAAAAAAATAGTCACCTTGGCCCTGTTTGGTAAATGGCTGTTAGTTGATTGGGTTGGTTGATTGAGTTAAAAGGTATGATTAATTGATAATATTGGCTGATTGTAGAAAGTTGTTTGATAGATTAGCTGTTAGTTGATAGTTGTTTGAGTAGCCTTTTGAATTTTAGTATTTTGGAGTTACAAAAAGTTTATCAACCAAACAACTAATAGTGGTCAAATAAGTCAAAATTGACTGATATGCTGATTATTTATCAAACAGGGCCATTATTGTTCGATGTCTTGACAATGGTAGCATGTATGATGTTCATCTTACAAATTAAAAATTCATTTTGGCATAAGATAATAATTAAGATTGTTGGGTTAAACATTAAAGACTTCATTTTAATTATAAAAAAGTGATATATTAGTTTGTTTTGTATAATTAAAATGCTTTACACGTAAGTAATTAATATAGTTTTAATTTGATAGATAGATATAACATACAGTACAATATGATGATGTCTCTTTATTTATTGTATTGTATTATATTGTATTGTATATGTGGATAACAATAATAGACATCCTCAAAAGTCCTTGTCCTGCCTGCATCGTATCAATTCATGAAGGGAATAATATACTTCTTAATGTCACCAGGTGTTATTAAAAGGTGCTGTCCAGGACACTTGAAGAACTTAACTTTTCCGGCTTGATCCAGTGTTTTAAACCCGAAGGTGTCCTTTTGGTAAAGATCAGTCTGCAATATAATGCAACAAAAATAATGTATCATCAAGAACTTTTTTAGTAGCTAGTTAGGTAAGCTAGCTAAAAGACATCCTCAATAGTGAGATTTTTGGAGTGAGTTTTTGAGGTGTCAATTAGGAGAGGGAGGAGAGAGAAGGAAAAAGAAAAAAAAAAAAATTAAAAAAGCAAGATATGATGCCGAGCTGCAAAAAAACACCTCGCTTGACGTGCCGTCGGGCAAGTGCATTGCATGTGCCCGACTGGGCGCGCACAGGCGCGATTTGTGCGCCCCACGCGGGCTGAAATGATTTTCCCTTTCCCTTTCTCTCTCCCGGTGGGCCCACAAAAAAACCTCCTCTTGTAGGAAAATTTAAGACCTTTTCTCTCATCCCACCCTCTCCTCTGAATAAGCAATGCTTTTCTTAAAAAATGTGAAAAAATCACTAATGTGGATAGCCTAATTAATAAAATGCACTGCACCTGCTGTACAGGCACGGCTTTAGAGAAATCTCCATTTGGATAATAGCCGAAGTGGGAACTTATTTGTGGCATGATAATTGTGTCGGCTTGAAACTGCATTAAACCAAACATGTAATCTATAGTTGTACTCTATTATATGAACAATATATATAATTAAGGTTGCATGCATATATATAAATAATAAATAATAAATAATAAATATATATACCAAGATAAGAACAAGCTGTGTGAGGCTAGTGAATCTCTGCTTGCGTTGTGCACTTTGAGCATCATTGATTTCGTTGTTTATATATGGCAGAAATTTGCTGTGTGCCAAGTAACCCTTAATATCCTACACATGCATATATGCAAGGCCATTACATTGTCATCCAATAAGACATACAGCGTGAGCCTACCTAGCTAGCTAGCTAGGTAAAAGGTAGCGAGACCAACTAATTTAAAAGAAATTTGTAAAATTAATTTTCACAATTTTATTGTCTTACTTACCGTTGGAATCTTGATATAGCCAGCAGGAGCCATATGTTGCTGCCATGCATTAAATTTCAAGATAGTAAGCTGGCTACACACTACCCCATCCCCCAATATATAACAATTCAAGCTAAGGAATAATATAATATAAATATATAATATAATATTCTGACTATTAGGAGGTGTTTGGTTGGATGGAAAATGTTTTCCAAGGAAAATGTTTTCCTTGAATTTAAGGAAAACTAGATTTTCCTTTGTTTGGTTGGATGGAAAACATTTTCCTTAAGAACAAGGAAAACAAATTCCTTGGCCACTCCTTGGTATTTTGTTTTCCATGGAAAACAAGGAGGACAATTATGCCCTCATTAACTTTCTTTAATTACCATTATTATTATTGTTGTTATTATTGTATTGGAGTATGATTGTCTTTATACCCATTATTCCTTACAATTCCAAATCCAACCAAACAATGGAATTTATATTCTCAGTAATTTATTTTCCACCAACCAAACAATGGAATCTATTTTCCTAATAATTTGTTTTCCATGGAATTTGAATTCTGTTTCCGTCAAATATTTTCCCGCGAACCAAACGGGCTGTTAGAGAAGATGAGATTGAGAATATATATATATAAAATTTATGTAATATGTTGTTAATTATTATTACTTGAGCAAAGGCATTGTATACTCCCATTCCGTAATAGTGACCCATTAAACCACACCAGGGAAGTTTCTGCAGATTGAGTAAAAAGAAACAAGTGTTATCTTTTTGATCTTGCAAATTAAATGCATGCAATGGGTGCTTTAATCACAATTAATGCAAATTAAATGGGTGCTAACTAGCTTACTCCGCAAGGAATAGTTGAAGAATGACCTGCATTTGGTCCTCCCACAGAGATGAAACTCTTCACCTGTTTTTATATATCATTCATGTAATGTTGAGCCTAATATATGTAAAAAGCATATATAAACTAAACATACGTTCCATTCTCACTATCTATCATGTCAATTAATGTTCTTACGTACAGGTGGACCCTGGCAGTTCTCAATCACTCCTCTCCCAACCATGTTGCCCTGTGCAGTATGTAATTAAACCAATATAATTATATATATTCAGATATCATATATATAATGAAAGAAGATAACATTTTTCCGTGAGACTGTGAGACACAATCTATTAAAGGAATGCACATTCTAGAGTGTGTAATTTGCCCGAACATGAGTGCACACAATTTAATGTGTGCGCATTCCTAGTAGACTGTGTGCATTTATGTTGTATTTCAGTCTCATAGGAAGATGTTATCACACTGGAATATTAGCATATATATATATATATATATATATATATATATATATATATATATATATATATATAGAATTATAATCATATGAGACAAGCTACTTAGGTGAGAAATGCGAACTAGTACGTGAGTGCACACAGTTTACTACGCGGATGCACACAGCCCGAAGTGTGTGCACATAGCCTACATGAGTGCACACAGTTTAGGGTGTGTGCATTCGTGAAGTAGACTATGTGCACTCACGTTGTCGCACTGTCTCACCTAAGTAGCTTGTCTCATATGAAGTCAACCCTATATATATATATATATATATATATATATATATAAGTCATAATCAGGTGCGAACTTGCGATTGCACCACAAGGTTCTCCAAACATGTCTGGGAACCGTAGCTGTTCAATCATGTAGTAGTTACAATGCAATACTTTAGAAATTCGTAAGTTAAGATTGGTTTTCACGATTCTATATATATATATAGAGTCAAGATCAGGTGCGGCCATGCTTTCCCGTGCGGTTCACACCACTCAATATTACGAAGTACACCACTCAGTGTTAAGAAACACACCACACAAATATGCACTAATATGCATTGTGGTGTGTTTCTTAACATTGTGGTGTGTTTCTTAACACTGAGTGGTGTATTTCGTAACATTGAGTGGTGTGTGACCGCACGGCCGCACAGGAGAGGACGGCTGCACCTGAAATTATATATATATATATATATATATATATATATATATATATTCTCAAATATGAAACAATATTATTGCATTAGGCCATTCACCTGGGAGAGAGCAACCATGTGGTAACCACCCTTTAGTTGTGGCATCCCGTTGACCTACATGCATGCAATTCAATTTAATTATACAGTACAGTGAGCCCTCCCTCAGAAATGTATGCATTGTTTACACAAATTTAAAAAGAAAAAAGGCCTTTCATCACCTTCCGACAAGCATCTGCAACCTGCAAACATGGAAAGTATGTTGTGAAAAACATTATATATATATTCCTTAGGTGAGAAAGTATGGGTGCAATATAAATAACTAAATAAATAAATATATATATTCAAAAAAAAATAAAAATAAAAAAATATATAGGACGTAATTAATGCTTTGTATATCATACTTGTGCATTCATTGGCATCATCCATGAACTTATTAGTCCATTTCCAACTTCCCTTCAAACCAAAATTGCGCACACAAACATATTAAATACTTATTCCATCTATGTAAGTTTGATATAATTACGAAACACATAGAAAACAAGAAAAGAAGAAGAAGAAGATAATAATAATTTACACGCATGTTCCTTTAACTTTTGTTATGGAGCTAATTGTCAAAGTGTAATAAAGACTTCCTGGATCTTGACAAAACATTGAAATCCCTGCCAAATTCAAAACTGAAAAATCTCACAACGTATCCAAATATATTAAGTTGGAATTTTAATTTGTTATATAATTATATATCACTGTTGAGTGAACATGTATGAGGCTTCAATCCCGCCCACACGTTTTACCTGAAAACAAAATATACTCCCTCTATCTCATTTTGTGCCTAGTTCAATTAATCAATCTTGACTGTAATAATTTTAAATTCAATTTATTATAACATTAAGTTTAATAATACTGATTCTTGTGCTTCAATAGGTTGAGAAAGTAGTTATGAACAGATACTGCATTGTAATAGAGACAGTAGTATTCAAAAAAGTTTAATATTACTCTATAGTATATAAAATTTTTATATTTAGAAATTACCAGTACTATAAAACACAACAATTTAAATTTAAAAATAACTAAAAATTAATAAAAAAAATACCCATAGAAGATAGAGTTGGTTTGACTAATAAATATTAAACAGATAAAATGAAATAGAGTATATATATATATATATATATATATATATATATATATATATATATATATATATATATTTATTTATTTATTTATATATTTATTTATTTATCACACTAATAAACTACTTGGCTTACCATGGAGAACGATAAAAGCCATAGAAGATGAGAGTGGAATGGAAGAGAGGATGGCAAGCAGAACAATAAAAGTAGTTGAGAATGAGAAACACTGAGCCATGATTTTGATGAAGAAGCTAATTAAGCTAGACTAAACAAGCTAGCTATACTAGCTTCTCTTTTAATTCTGAAATTTCCCTATCCTATATATATCTATCTTAGTCTCTCTGTGAATTCATGAAGAACAACTGCAGGAGAGAATATATATACGCATGGTAGTGTGGAAGAGATGCAAATCATCAGGTTTTATCAGTTACGTACTTCCATTGTTAGTATTAATATGGTATTATGTCGTCTGTAAATTTTCCACATTAATCTATATATGTTGTCAAAATCTTATGGCACAACGAAAGTACAATACTGATATAATACGTAAATAAAATTTTGTATTTCTTTCCTTCAAAGACGTACTGGCATAGTATGTAGTATAATAGGAGGGGTGTTTAATTTCCCAAACAAAGAGCCCGAGTTTGACGCTCATGTTCCATGCATGCACCAACAGATTGATTAATAAACTAAATGCATTGTAAGACTGTACTGTAAGAAGGTTTCAGATTATTACATGCTGATGAGAAGAGAATATTGTATTGATTGAATTGAATAATTACAATGACAGGTAATAGGAGATATATATACAAGAGAAGTCTCAGGCAGAGTAGAATAGATAGTTCTATCATGACTCAAATACATAGAGTCCTAATACTCCCCCTCAAGCACAGGAAAAACTAGTTACCTGAAGCCTCGCCTTATGCCTCTCTATTGAACCATCAGCTTTGGTCTTAGTACGAAAGACCCACTTGCACCCAATTACATTCAGACCTGAGTGAGGAGGGACCAGAACCCAAGTCTGATTATGCAAAAGAGCATTGAACTCTTGATCCATCGCCTCACGCCATTCTGAAAATTTTACTGCCGGAGTGTAGCATGCATGTGGGCTCGGGTAGCAAAGACAACCAAACATACGAAGAAAAGAGAACGAGGGAGGAGACTTATGCAATAACAGGTGAGGACTGGAATTCTGCAAAACGCTTGATGGCATTTTATTAATCAAGTATACAACAGTTTCAAAAGTAAAATCCCAGAAACGATAAGGAACAGACACACGAGCCATAAGAGTAAGACCTGTTTCAACAACATGCCTATGATTTCCTCTCAACACGACCATTCTGCTCATGCTTGTAAGCACATGACTGTCTATGATTAATCCTTAATTGAACAAACTGAGCATACAATTTTTTGTATTCCGCTCCTAAATAAGACTGAACAGACTTAATTTTGCGATTAAAGAAACGCTCAACCAAGGCACAAAACTTATCAAAGATGGCATAAAAATCAGACTTTAATTTCTGTTAAACCCTAAGCCCATTTATAGATCAGCCCATTAGGGTTCTCTCTATTCTTGTATAAGTAGTAGTGGTAGTCTGTACAGTTCTATACACAGAGAAATATACGAATATACATTATTCTCTCATACATTAACATGGTATCAAAGCCTAAACCTTAGGACCTAAGCCATCCTGCCGCCGCCGCCATCGGAGCCTCGCCGGAGTCTTCATTGCCGCGACTGTTTTCACGTTTCACGTCTGCCTTGTGGTTCTTTCTCCGATCTAACACCACAGACCCCTCAAGAACGTCGTCGTTAGCCTACCGCCGCAAACCCGATCGTCGTCCGCCGCCGCACGCGCCGCCCGTCGCCGCAACTTCTTCCTCCGGTTTCCGATCGAGCTTCCGTTGCCACCATTGGACTCGGCTTGAGGAGACGCATCTTCTAGTGTCGCTCGCTTCCGCCACCGTCGCCGTCGCTGCCGTCGCCGATCGTCGCCGCAATTTTCCGGCGACCTGAAGATCTGTTTCAGATCAGTGTGTTGTTTGTACTGTTTCAGATCTGTTTTGCATATTATTTTGCATATTTGTTCTGTCAATATGGTGCAGACCACTGGTTCAAAGGCTCAGGCTCACAGTAATTTCGCCCTAAATGACTATGAAGAGTACCCCCGATTTAAAGCCTCCCGAAAGGTCACTACCACACCTTCCTCCATCCCTGGTACCTCCCCACTTGTTTGTCTCTCTCATCCAGTACTCCTAATACTTGGATACTGGATTCACGTGCCTCAGATCATATTTCTGGTAATGTCTCGCTTATGTCTAATGTTTCTCAGTCTAAAGCTTTACCCATGATTACTTTAGCAAATGGTTATCAAACTCCAGCTGTTGGTGTTGGCCAGGCTTCACCTATTCCCTCTCTCCCTTTAGAGTCTGTGTTATATGTGCCCAATAGTCCTTTCAACCTTATTTCAGTGAGTAAAATCACCCGTACTCTTAACTGCTCTATAACCTTTTGATGGGTGTCGAAACCAACAAATAATAAATACTTACTCTTATGAATTGTAATAGCGATGAGTAAGGTCGTACCCACAGAGATTGGTTAGACTTATCTTTAGCAATAGATTTAATAAATAATGAAATGGGAATAGAAACTTAAATAGTAACAATAAAATGGAAAATAATATCAAAAAGCAAATAATTATCAAATAAATGTCAATGGCAAATGGTATCCAACCCAAGGAATAATATCAGTTTAATTCTAACAAGACAGATATTGATATGCAAGCCAAACTACCTTTACTCTTTACTAGATTGGTTATGGTTATTAACAAGCTCTAACAACCTGTCTTTCCTTACTTCATCGGTAATTAAAACAAGCTCTTTAATTACTTCCCTAGCTAATAAACAACCCTAAACAAGCTCTTAGGATTTAATTTACTACCAGCATTATCGAATTAGAAAGACTACCGATCCTAGCCAACAAACTCATAAGCTCGGTTCATTTAAGCTAGACTATATATCTCCATAACACAAAACGAAAATCAGTTATAATCAAATTGTGCTATTTGCTACTAACATCAAAACACTTAAACAATTACGGATTCAAGGTTATGACTAGCAATTTAATAACTTGATAATTGAACAATGAGCCCTATTACAACAATTAATCAAGCAATAATTCATTCATATATATGAATATATATAACAGAAGATATATAGATAATAAAGCGTAAAGAATAATTTAGGCTAAATAAAGCTTATTGGTCTTGTAGAATCAAACTTCCATAATCCTCGAATTGGAAAAATAAGAACTCAGCAGTACATCGTAGAAAGTGTTTACAATGTAAATGAAATTCTTTCGTGAATTGATTGACGATTTCTACTCAAATGGCATGCCCCTATTTATACTAAAGTTGCAGCCGGAAGATGCTCGCGATTTGTGGCCGTCCTTCGCCGCAGGAGTACGTGGATGCCGCAGTCTTCGCAATCGCTGTTTGTCGCTCAACCGAATCCGTGGATCGCCGCAATCTACGTACGTTGCCCAAAGAAGTTGGTTGCTTCTTACATAATTACGTAAATAACTAAAAGCCAAAAAAAACAAAAAGAAAAGTAAAGAATTGCAAATTAGTATTTGAGCTGCTGATCTCATAAAACGATTAAAATAATTAAGGATTAAGTTTGAGTCAAAATATCAAATTAAAATTTGGGCTGTTATTAACTCCTAAAAATAAATAAAAGAATATAGTTTGGTTAAATTAAACATTAAACAATTTAAATTAAAGAAACATGATTAGTCCATAAATATTTATTAAGCATAATTATTAACATAATTATCATATTAAGATAAAATATAAAATAAAGTTTAAAATAAATATAATGTAAAATAAATAAAACTAATTTATTATAAGAATCAAATATAAATAAGTATAAAAATAGTGCTTATCAAAATTCCCCACACTAATCATTTGCTTGTCCTCAAGCAAAGACATTATTTAAGAAAATATAAATATATAAACTCATAACACTTCATGGACATTGATCTCAAACATATTATAAATAACTAGCTAGCAGTTTATTTGAAAATGGAGTAAACTAAATAACCAAGCCCTCACGGGTATATCACTCATGACTCACAAGTGTTTGAAGGGTGTATAAATTTCACTCAAATCAATTCCTATAGAAATGCTCTACCATATGCTTGCATATCTTCTCATTCTCCACTACAAGATAACATGCATGACCAAATCATAAGGACTTTCTCCAAGGTTGTAATGGGGCTTAGGGCAAAGGGTAGGAAATTATTTGGAAAAGTAGTTTAAAAAGCCTTCAAAACTAGAGGAGCATAATTGAATGAACTAACTCAAAAATAAAGACCAAATGAACCCAATCTCTCTTGTTATTTCGATAGCTCAACTCCAACCGAATAAACTATCACATCCCCATATGACCACAAACTATTCATATCTTATTCAGCAGGCTTACTAATAACAACAAAAAATGATAATGTCATTTTCTCTTTTTCTCTTTTTTTGTACTGCTACTTTTCGTTTTTTTTTTCTCCTTTTTTTTTTTTCTTTCCTTTTGATTTTTTTTTTTTTGTAGAAGAAGAAAGGCACTCTCCACCACACATTTCACCCTCTTTAGTGTAGAAACAATCTCAAATTGAAACAACTATATCAACTCATTTTCTTTTTGAAAATACCAACCAAAAAGCTCATAGAACTCCAATGACAATTGCATTATTCTCACTCATATAGGCACTTTTGCCAACTTCTTTCCCCACACTCAATCTTTATGCATTTACCCAATCAAAGCTCCCCTAGTCCTCCGGACAAGGTTAAGGAAATTAATTTCAGGTATTAGGCTTATAATGATGTGGCTCAATATGAACAAAAATACAGTGAAAAGGCTCAAAGTGGCTGACAAAGGAAAATCAATTATGGTATGAACAGGCTATTTGGCTAGTGACGCTAAAAATAAAAGATGGCCTTAATCATCTTACAAATCACGCATGAATCAAATTAGCTTTAAAGAGAATCAAGGCAAGTTCTAGAGATACAAGTCTATGGAAGATATCACACAAGAATAAAATAATTAGACTGAAGTGTCAGTCAAAGGCTCAAAAATCTCACAGGTTCATGCTTGGTTAGTTTAGCTACCACCATATCAAACAAGACACTAACTAAATACTCATAATATGCAAGACCAATTATTCAATTATGTTATGAATTTTAGTAAAAATACTATTATTTTTTTTGGAAAAACAATTTTAGTAGAAAAAAGAAAGATTTTTTTTTTTAATGAGAAGAAAATAAGAAAATAATCATATCCCCTCCCCACACTTATTCTTAACATTGTCCCCAATGTTAAATAGAATGTAAAGATAAAAGAAAAATTAATAAAAATGCAAAATAAATAAAGGGAAAAGTAGAATAAACTCCCTTTGGGTTGCCTCCCAAGTAGCGCTTTTCTTTAACGTCTTTGGCTAGACGCCATTGTCTTCCTAACACATCCTCATAGTTAGGATTTTTATTCAACGCAACATTCGGTTTATCACCACCAATCAAATGACAATCTTCTTGCAATAAAATATCCACAACAAAAACAGATGACATGCCATTCAGATGTTTCGTGGCAGTATTAAATATATCAAATTTAACAATGTCACCATCAAACTCCATTGTCAATATACCATCAGGCACATCAATTTTAGTTTTAGATGTTTTCAAAAATGGCCTCCCTAATAAGGTCAATGAAGAATTAGGGGGATTATCTTCTTCCATATCCAACACATAAAAATCAGCAGGAAAGATTAACCCATCAACTTGTACTAAAATATCTTCTAAAACCCCGACAGGATAAACATTAGATCTATCAGCAAGTTGAACAATAACACCAGTCTCTTTTAAGGAGCCAACATTTAAAGATGAATAAACAGATAAGGGCATGACATTGATTGAAGCTCCTAGATCTAACATTGCTTTTTCGACATTAACATTTCCAATTTTGCAAGGGATAGTGAACATACCTGGATCTTTGCATTTAGGAGGTAATTTTTTCTGAAGGATAGCTGAAACATTTTCCCCCATGCTTACCATTTCATTGCCTTTTAATTTTCTTTTGTTTGTGCACAACTCCGTGAGAAACTTAGCATACCGAGGAATTTGTTTAATAGCATTAAGTAAAGGAATATTTACCTCGACCTTTCGAAATGTCTCAAGTATTTCTTTTTGTTCTTCCTCATTTTTTGATTTTGCCAATCTACTAGGAAAAGGGGGAGGAATTGCCAAAGTCTCTGGACTTTCTTTGACAAGCTTTTGATCATTTTGGTGTGGATGGATTTCTTTTTCATTTTCCTCATCTCGGTTGGGTGTTTTTCTCACTTGAGTATGTTCTTCCAACTCTTTTCCACTTCTCAGAGTAATTGCACTCACATTTTGTTTTGGATTAACAATAGTTTGGGATGACAACTTACCTTGAGACTCCAATCTACTCACGGTAGATGCTAGCTGACTTATTTGACTTTCTAAATGTTGAATACTTGTTCTTGTTTCTTGTTGAAATTGTTGTGTTTGTTGCTGAAATTGTTGTGTGTCTCGCTGAAATTGTTGTGTGTCTCGTTGAAATTGTTGTGTGTTAATAGCAAGCGACTTAACGATATCTTCCAATGACATACTTGAATTAGAAGATGGTTGTTGTGAAGATGAAGGCTGCTCTTGAATGGGTTGTCTAGGTTGAAACTGTGGAAATTGTGGACGTGGCTCGTAGCTGAAATTTGGATGATCCCTCCATCCTGGATTGTATGTATTGGAATAGGGATCATAATTTCGTTGTGGTTGGCCTGGAAAGCCTCCAATTGCATTAACTTGCTCACAATAATCATATTGAAGTGTCGGACACATGTCTGTTTGGTGTCCAGTAGCAGCACATATTCCACAAGCTTTTAACTGATGTGTACCTCCTAGAGCTAACTGTTGAACAAGAGTAGTTAAGTGAGATACTTGATTTTCAAGGGAAGAAATGTTCACCTCATTCACTCTTCTAGAATGTGTGTCCTGTCTGCATCCAAATTGTTGTGAATCGGCAGCCATTATGGATATCAAATCCCTAGCTTCACGAGGAGTTTTGTTCACTATAGCACCTCCACTAGCTGCATCCATCATATTTCTTTCCATGGGAAGCAATCCCTCATAAAAGTATTGAATGAGGAGCTGTTCAGAAACTCCATGTTGAGGGCAACTTGCACACAGTTGCTTGAAGCGTTCCCAGTACTCGTGGAGAGTCTCTGTATCTCTTTGTTTGATGCCACATATTTCCCTTCTAATGCTGGCAGCTCGTGATGCTGGAAAAAACTTTTCAATAAATAATCTTACCATTTCAGCCCATGTGTTGATTGAGCCTGAAGGAAGGTAAAATAACCAATCCTTTGCTCTATCGGCTAATGAGAATGGGAAAGCACGTAGTTTGATTTGATCTTCCGTTACTCTTTGGGGTTTGAAGCTCGAACACACCACGTGGAACTCCTTTAGGTGCTTATGTGGATCCTCATTTTCAAGACCACGAAATGTTGGGAGTAGTTGAATCAAACCCGACCTTAATTCAAAACCAACCTCTAAGGCAGGATGTTGAATACAGAGAGGTTGTTGATTCAGATTTGGTGCAGAAAGCTCCCTTAAAGTTCTTTGATCTTCGGCCACTACTTGATTTTCGGCCATTGTTTGGTCTTTTTCAGAATCGCAACAAGATGCAATTGATTCAGTTGTGGTAGTTGATTGAACAGGTGTTGAAGAAACCACTTTGTTTTTACGCAATCTAGTCTCCTTCCTTAACTTTTTTGCAGTCTTCTCAATCTCAGGATCGTATTGCAATTGACCCGTACGAGAAGAACGTGGCATAAAAATAAATCTAATTGACACCAATCCCCGGCAACGGCGCCAAAAATTTGATGGGTGTCGAAACCAACAAATAATAAATACTTACTCTTATGAATTGTAATAGCGATGAGTAAGGTCGTACCCACAGAGATTGGTTAGACTTATCTTTAGCAATAGATTTAATAAATAATGAAATGGGAATAGAAACTTAAATAGTAACAATAAAATGGAAAATAATATCAAAAAGCAAATAATTATCAAATAAATGTCAATGGCAAATGGTATCCAACCCAAGGAATAATATCAGTTTAATTCTAACAAGACAGATATTGATATGCAAGCCAAACTACCTTTACTCTTTACTAGATTGGTTATGGTTATTAACAAGCTCTAACAACCTGTCTTTCCTTACTTCATCGGTAATTAAAACAAGCTCTTTAATTACTTCCCTAGCTAATAAACAACCCTAAACAAGCTCTTAGGATTTAATTTACTACCAGCATTATCGAATTAGAAAGACTACCGATCCTAGCCAACAAACTCATAAGCTCGGTTCATTTAAGCTAGACTATATATCTCCATAACACAAAACGAAAATCAGTTATAATCAAATTGTGCTATTTGCTACTAACATCAAAACACTTAAACAATTACGGATTCAAGGTTATGACTAGCAATTTAATAACTTGATAATTGAACAATGGGCCCTATTACAACAATTAATCAAGCAATAATTCATTCATATATATGAATATATATAACAGAAGATATATAGATAATAAAGCGTAAAGAATAATTTAGGCTAAATAAAGCTTATTGGTCTTGTAGAATCAAACTTCCATAATCCTCGAATTGGAAAAATAAGAACTCAGCAGTACATCGTAGAAAGTGTTTACAATGTAAATGAAATTCTTTCGTGAATTGATTGACGATTTCTACTCAAATGGCATGCCCCTATTTATACTAAAGTTGCAGCCGGAAGATGCTCGCGATTTGTGGCCGTCCTTCGCCGCAGGAGTACGTGGATGCCGCAGTCTTCGCAATCGCTGTTTGTCGCTCAACCGAATCCGTGGATCGCCGCAATCTACGTACGTTGCCCAAAGAAGTTGGTTGCTTCTTACATAATTACGTAAATAACTAAAAGCCAAAAAAAACAAAAAGAAAAGTAAAGAATTGCAAATTAGTATTTGAGCTGCTGATCTCATAAAACGATTAAAATAATTAAGGATTAAGTTTGAGTCAAAATATCAAATTAAAATTTGGGCTGTTATTAACTCCTAAAAATAAATAAAAGAATATAGTTTGGTTAAATTAAACATTAAACAATTTAAATTAAAGAAACATGATTAGTCCATAAATATTTATTAAGCATAATTATTAACATAATTATCATATTAAGATAAAATATAAAATAAAGTTTAAAATAAATATAATGTAAAATAAATAAAACTAATTTATTATAAGAATCAAATATAAATAAGTATAAAAATAGTGCTTATCACCTTTTCTGCTGATTCAGTTGTTGTGCAGGATCGCAGTACGGGGAAGGTGATTGGCACAAGGTTTGAGTCACAGGGTCTCTATTACTTGCGAGGGGGTGTTGCTGCCAGTGCATCCACAGATTCACCTTTGCTTATCCATAGTCGTCTTGGTCATCTGAGCCTATCCAAACTTCAACGGATGGTTCCAGGTATCTCTGTTGAGTCTTTAGATTGCGGGTCGTGTCATCTTGGAAAGCAATCCCGTAAGTCTTTTCCAAGAAAATTCAATAATCGGGCTGTGTCCCTCTTTGATTTAGTGCATACAGATGTTTGGGGTCCTTATCGAGTCAATTCTACCTTAGGTTTCCATTATTTTGTAACCTTTATTGATGATTATTCACGATGTACTTGGGTTTTCCTTATGAGAAATCGTTCTGAGTTGTTCAATATCTTTTAGAATTTCTGCAATGAAATACAAACCCAATTTGGTACTCCCATCCGTGTTTTACGTAGTGACAATGCCAAAGAGTATCTATCTACTCCTTTCCAATCCTTTATGCAATCTCGGGGTATGTTACATCAAAAGTGCTGTGTTTACACACCTCAGCAGAACGGGGTTGCTGAGAGGAAAAATAGGCATCTGGTAGAAATTGCTCGTACTATGTTATTGCATTTTCATGTTCCCTCTCATTTTTGGGCTGATGCTATCTTTACTGCATGTTATTTGATCAATCGCATGCCATCTTCTGTTTTAAACAACCTTACCCCGTATTCCATTGTGTATCCTTCTGTTGATCTTTTTCCTCTTCCTCCTCGGGTTTTTGGATGTGTTTGTTTTGTCCATGACATGACGCCTGGGCGATCAAAGATGAATCCTAAAGCTGTTAAGTGTGTGTTTTTAGGCTATTCCCGGCTACAAAAGGGTTATAAGTGTTATTCTCCGTCACTCAAACGACACTTTGTGTCTGCAGATGTCACCTTTATTGAGCCATCCCCTTTCTTCCAGCCTTCTCCAAAAGACACCGTTCGAGAAGTCCTCCATATTCCTTACCTTGGTCCTCCAGCTGATCCTCCAGTTGCCCAAAGTACTGATCCTCCAGTTGTCCCTAACCCCCCCTTCAAGTTTATCAACGCCGTCCTCACCCTACACCTGCTGAGACTCCTGTTGACTCACCCGGGCCATCTGATCCTCCTTCTACGGTTCTACCACTTCCACTGGAATATGTTCCTGATCCCACTGAGGCATCCACTGATCTCCTTAGAGGTACACGCTCTACTCGTAACCGTCATCCCATATATACTTTCTTGAGCTATCATCGTGTGTCTTCCCCATACTATGCCTTCCTTTCTCATCTGTCTTCTGTGCCTATACCCAAGACTACTAGTGAGGCTCTCTCGGATCCAGGTTGGCGCCAATCCATGTTGACAGAAATGGAGGCTCTTCAATCCAGTGGCACATGGGAGTTGGTCTCTCTCCCTGTGGGTAAGACTGTTGTTGGGTGTAGATGGATTTATACTGTGAAGGTGGGCCCTGATGGTAAGATTGATCGCCTTAAAGCAAGGCTGGTGGCTAAAGGCTACACCCAGATATTTGGTTTGGATTATACTGATACTTTTTCTCCTGTAGCTAAAACTGCATCAGTCCGCTTGTTGTTGTCTCTGGCTGTTATTAACCATTGGGACCTACACCAGTTGGATATCAAGAATGCTTTCCTCCATGGCGATCTTAAGGAGGAGGTTTATATGGAGCAACCACCTGGGTTTGTTGCTCAGGGGGAGTCTGGCTTGGTTTGTAAGCTTCGTCGCTCTTTGTATGGCTTAAAGCAGTCTCCACGAGCTTGGTTTGGGAGATTTAGCTCAGTGGTGTGTGAGTTTGGTATGGTTCGGAGTGAAGTTGATCATTCTGTGTTCTATCGCCATTCTAGTGGGTTCTTGTATAAGTAGTGGTAGTCTGTACAGTTCTATACACAGAGAAATATACAAATATACATTATTCTCTCATACATTAACAATTTCATAGAGAAGTACCAAGTATAGCGTGAATGATCATCAACAAAAAGAACAAAATAACAATAACCAGAGGAAGACAAAACAGAAGCTGGTCCCCAAATATCAGTGTATATTAAATCAAGAACATTCGAGCTAACAGACTCTACGCGCGACAAAGTGAATCGAGCAGATTTACCTAATTGACACGCAAAGCACAAAGTAGAATTACAACGAATAGTATTAATAGACCCACTAACAAAACAAAAAGGAAGAATACGATTTAAAACTCTTTGATGTGGATGACCTAATCGATCATGCCAAACCGAGGAGGAAGCACGAGACGAAACGAAGGCTTGAGGACTAGCTTTCGGAATAGGAAGTGTGTAAAGATGGGCACGCGCGGCTAACCACCGTTATAGGACCGATCCTTCCGAGGATTGGATCCGCAAGATGGACGCCAGGATAGAAGAGTTGATCCAATGGAAGGAACTTGGTAGTCACCCCACCATACCCAAGATGACACTCACCCATCCCTTCACCGCGAGGATTATGGACGAACCCATCCCACCTAACTTCAAGCCCACTAGCGTGAGAAGGTTTGATGGAATAGGGGACCCTCAAGAACATATATTAGCTTATCAGGCCGTCATAATTTTAATTGGGTCATTCGAAGCCGCCATGTGCCGAACCTTCTTTTTGACGTTATCAGGCGGGGCACAACGCTGGTTCACTAACTTACCGGGTGATTCTGTGAGTTTTTTCCACGAATTGGCAATGAAGTTCATCACATCTTTTATGAGAGGGAGGAGAAGTAAGAAGCATTTCACACACCTCGCCAGACTCAGGCAAGGGAGAGACGAGACTTTAACTGAATTTCTTGCTCGCTGGAGAGTGGAGGAGGCCGAGGTAGAGGACATGGATGATAAGTCAGCTATCGTCATGCTCATTTCCGCTTTGCGCGCAGGGGATTTATCCAAGAGCATGCGTTGCAAAATGTCAAGAACATACACGACACTAATGATCAAAGCCGATCGTTATATCGAAGCGGAGGAAGCAAATCGTTTGAAATGTCTGGAAACAGAAGGAATCAAGAGGCCTCAGACAGACGAGATGTCCAGAATTGGGAGAAGCACAAACCATCCCCCTCGGAGAAGCAGGGAGGAGAGGAAAACCGACCAAGGAAACATGTCCTAAGCCGGAGGTTCTCGCTCACCACAGCCTTGGCCACCTTCGGTCCCCTCGACCAAGGCATCCCCCTTAACGCCATTCACCCTTTTAAATTCCCCCCAAGAGTGACATATTGGCATATGCAGAAGAATGCCGCATAGTGAGAACACCCGACCAGCAACCTGACCCCCAAGAGCGGATATGACCAAATACTGCAAATACCATCGCCGCCACGGGCATGATACGAACGATTGGTAGGCGTGGAGAAAAGAAATAGAAGCGTTGATACAAATGGGAAAATTAAGAAATTTCATATATTGGGACAGGATTGTAAGGAGGGACACCTGGGGCAAAGGAGTTGTGGGACAGCCACCCTCGGGTGGGAAGGATAACGCCAATGATGGAACATGGAACAGAGGGAGGCCAGTAATTAATGTGATATTCGGGGGAGGAACATTAGGAGACGAAGGGTATGTGGGAGCTGTGGATGACTAACCCGTCTCAATGAAGCCTTGGTGCGAGCCCCATCTGGTTCTCTGTCGAAGACCCCCCAGCGAGAGCAACCGCCCCTAAAGATGCCCTCGTGATCTTGATGGTTATCAACGGAGCCTGGGTAAGAGGGGTATTGGTCGACACCGGAAGCAGCGCCAGTGTCATGTACCATGATGTGTTCCTGAAGCTAGTTCTTAACGAGGACTAGCTCACACCGATAAGGACCCCTTTAGCTGGGTTCACGGGGGACACAATGGAAATTGAGGGTTTAATTGTAACACCCCCATTTTTCAATACTAATTTAGACCAAATTTTGCTTAATTTTTTTTCTTTCTTAATTATTCAATATTGCGGAAGCTTTACATACATAATTGAATAGGGATGCTACCGCCACACCTAATCCTTACTTGATTAGATGCAAAGCTAACCTTAAACAATGCCAAAATAAAATCCTTAGTTCAAAAGTCTTTCTAAAAGTAAAAATAATAATAATCCACTATTACATCAATTTCTTCTTAAGCCTTGATAGTCCTCAGAATCTCGGTCTACCGCACTCTCACAGCAAACTAGATCAAACTTTTCCTGCTACTCAAATAGAGATTTCAAAACACAACAAGAAAGGAAGGGGTTAGCAACACTTGCTAAGTAAGGGACTGCCAGCCCCCAAAGAAAATAATTTTTTTTAACAAATAACTATTTACTTTACTTTACCCCTTCTTTCAGAACTCGGATGCTCTGCGCTTCTGATCCAGGAAAACAATTTATAGATATTCATATAAACTTTTCATAATATCATCACTTACAAAATTTTCTTAAAAACTTTATCTTGTGCCATACTTGCACACCACAAAAATACATATGGAAGCACATCACATACACAATGGGATAGGGTCCTTTATACTTAGAGGCCCTAGTGAACAGCTCCACGCTGAACACTCCGCAAAATTCACATGCCAATGGAAACAGGACTCTAACCTTAAGTGTGCACACCCTCGAGTGAGGATTCCAAGCCTCACTGGGAAGATACTAGTCCTAGTATTCGGGGATTTTTCCAACCGAATACTCCTCAAAACAAGGTACAAAGACCCTAGTGGTAGGCATAACCTAACCACTCCTCAACTCAACATGACAATAAATGCCCAGTATTCGGGGATGGTTCCTACCGAATACTCCACAAACAGGGTATGAACCCTAGTGGTAGGATTATCGTAACCACTCCTCAACAAGGCATAGCCCTAGTATCCAGCATTCAACTGAATACTCCACAAAACAAATTAACCAATTGACGGATGGATGTTTTTGCGTGGGTTGAGCTGTCAAAAGATGTGTGCGTGTTAAAACGGAAAGTCAATGACTCCCCGAGTGTCGGTCTCGAAGGAAGGACATGGAGGTGTGTCAAGTGTTCGAGTGTTCACGTGATTGAGTCATGCAATAGATTTGAGAGTGGTGAATGGTGATTTGTGAGTGAAAGGAGTTCATAATATTGGGTTTGTGAAAGAGAAATAAGTAAATGAGATTGAAAAATATGTAAAAAGATAGGGATTGGATAGTGCTAATCTATGTTGCATCTTGGTGTGTCTAAGGTAATGGATAAACAAGACAAAGATGTTGGCTATTCAAGAGTGTGTGTTCTTAGTCCTTTTCCACCTTTGTGAACTAAGGCTTCTTGGACTT
This sequence comes from Ipomoea trifida, assembly GCA_003576665.1. Classification (NCBI taxonomy): domain Eukaryota; kingdom Viridiplantae; phylum Streptophyta; class Magnoliopsida; order Solanales; family Convolvulaceae; genus Ipomoea; species Ipomoea trifida. Next base: position 5,134,944 of record CP025649.1, on the reverse strand, counting down.
AGGAATGCCTTCAAGCATCCAAAGTCCTAAGAGGAATTTTATCAAACACTTTTAAGCCTAGGGAAAATTCGCGTAAAAAATGGGAAAGGAAAAAGACTCTAAAAAATGGAAAAAAAGGTTCTCCTCTAAAAATTTATCAAGGGAGTTCAAATAGTCTCCGAAAAGTAACCCTAGGGAAAATTCGCGCATTGCAGTCTCCACGCCACTCCACACGTGTGTGGCCGTGCGTGAATGGCTACTGGATTGTGGCCACGCGCATCACCACGCATGTGGAGGTCTTCTCGAGTCCTTCGGGGCTCCGGTCCTACCTGGTTCGTTCCTTAAGCTCGGTTTTCATTTCTATTGGCTCCCGGGACTCCTGTATCACCTCATTTAGGCTAAAAGTAGCTTTGCGTGTTGGTTAGTGAATTTAAAGCATATTTGATCACAATTTATCATGTAAGGATGCTAAAAATGTGACAAAACACCCTAATATGTACTCAAATTATGGGTATCTTGGAGGCTTATCACAAATTTATTATGGCTCTGTTTGGCAGAGCTTATTTAGGAGCTTATAGCTTATTTTAAGCTACTAATAAGCTATAAACTCTGTTTGGTAATGTTCTCAAAATAAGCTAGTAGCTTAAAATAAGAGCTTATTTTGAAACGCTACTTGGGGTAGCTTTTCAAAATAAGCTAGTAGCTTTTTAACTTTTTTCCATCTATATCCTTATTATTTTAAATAAATGACATCCTTTATCCCTCTCAATTAAAACCCTTTTGACATTTTATTTTCATTATGTTTGGTTGTAATTTCAGTTTGATATTTATGTTTGAACATTAATTTTTGTACGAACTAATCTTATGAATTATAAATATTTTTTTTTACTTTATATATTTTCAAATATATGTTCTTACTTTATATTTTATTTAAATATAAATATATTGATTTTATTATTTTATATTTTAATATATAAAAAAACCTATTTAAATTTAAAATTATTTAAATTGTATGAAGATGCCCTTTTTAGTCTTTTTACATTTATCAGCTTATCAAAAACCTAATTTTACCAAACACTTTTAAGCATAACAGCTTTTCAGATTTCAGCTTCGAGCTTATATCTTTTCAGTTTTCAGCTACCTTTTTAGCTAGGTTTGCCAACCATAGTCTATATACCAAGCTTTCACAATGACAACATAACTTCCATAATTTTCAAAAAAAACAACATTTGTCTTGAAAAGATTTTGCTCATGGAATAATAATTTGTAGGGTAACATTTTCTTTAACCCTTAATTCACAACTACTCAAAAATGACATTTTTGAAAGATCATTTAATAAAAATTGTACTCAAAACCAATCACCAATGTACACATCTTAAAAGAATTTTATCAATACAAATTCAAAGAATAAATTGCTGTGCATACTAACCATTCGTATTATTCAAAACTTAATATTTATATGATAATTATTATTATTGTTACTATATTGCTACACATGTACGGTAACAACAAATAAAATAGATTTTTGTTTTTATTAAAAATATCATTATTAGCATAGTAATGTATTAACACACTCAATTTTAAAAGAAAATAAAACTTATTAATTACGTAATTCATATTATACACATAATTTCATAGGAATAATAAAAATTTTTCTTCTCTCCAAAGCAAAATAAATATAATACTTATACACCATTATACTTATATACACATAAATATACACCCATACATAATAAATACGTATATGGTAACAAAATATATATACCTATATATATATATATATATATATATATATATATATTGAATACTACTAACTCTATTACAATGCAGTATCTGTTCATAACTACTTTCTTAACCTATTGAAGCACAAGAGTCAATATCGTCTCCACTGAGGCTCAAACCCACCACCTCCCTCCCATATAAAAGGGAAGGGTTTGATGCCACTGGACTACAAGGTCCTTGGCACCTATATATATTTATAGGTATAGTATATGAATATATCTACGTCCATATATAGGTCTATAAATATATAAATACATACGGTACAATATACTATAGAGGTATATTTAAGTAAATTAAATTGAATACACACATATATTCTAAGCCTAACATATATTACATACTTACACATACAGCACTCAATTTAGGTATATTTACATATACATATAAGCTATATATATATATATATATATATATATATATATATATATATATATATATATATATATATAAAATAAGGAAATTTCATGTACATAACACCATATTCATACGTAATGTATTTATTTATTTTACAAATAAGGTGTTCATCATGTTAATACTACCAAATATTAAGGACAAACAATTAGGAGAAAATCCACTTACATACACATAATACAATAACAACACAAGTATATACATAGCTTATACCTATGTACATACATTTATATAATTTTTTTTTTTATATAAAATATACTTGTGTAACATACAATCATATACTTTCTTACTCATCACTTCATGAGCCAAAATCACAAGTAAATGAATGCATCTTTCATATGCATAACATTTTGCTAAGTGTAATTATGCACTTCTCAAATACATACCACTTAAAACACACAAAGAATAAGAGTAAGGCATGGTGTAAAATTTCCACTTACTTGGCACAACTCCTAGAGTTTCCTCAACTCTCTTCACCTTTGAAAGCTTTATCACACACTTCTATATTAACTACCAAAGCTTTTCTTCCAAGATGAAGATTAAATCAAAAGAAAAGAAGAAGAAGAAGATGGAGTAATTTTTTTTTCTTTCTCTTGAATTTTCGGCCAAGGACTAGCTAGGGAGAACAACTAGATAAATCCCCATTTGAAAATGAAGAATAAATGGGCAAGAAAGACTAATTGATTTGAAACTCCAATTAACATTTGATATGATTTGAAATTTCCTAATTAACACTTGTAACCTCCAATCTAAAACTATATTAGTTGTAAAAGAATAATTCCCTTGATCTTCTAAATATTACTAATTACTAATATATATATATAATATACATATACGGATACCAAGTACATATACACATTATAACATAATTATGATGGTATGGTCCAAAGGTAACATATATATATATATATATATATATATATATATATATATATATATATATATATATATGTATTCATATATATTAATATTATATATATTTAACTCACGTACCAAATATATATAAAACAATAGATATATTGATACTATACCATACGTAGTATATATATACATATATTTATTATACCATACGAAATATATATACATACTACAATATATACTTTAAAATATAATTAGTATTTCATATATTTCAAAATATAATAATAATACAATTATTAAAAATACTATATAGTATAAGAATTTATTGGTCCAAATGAATATGACTCAAGGCTCACATGAATATGGATTAGAGACTAAATGAACATATCCAACAAAGATAACATGACCTAATAATGGCAAGAAAGGTATTGACATTCTGAAAAGGTCAAATCTTACCCATTAGTTATTACATATTGGATAATAGGTTTGAATTTTGGATTACCCCCAACGGATCTAAAAATTCCCACCTATAAATACCCTTGTCACATCTCATTTGGACAAGGTTGAAAAAGCAAAAACTCTCTAGAATGCCACATCATTTTCTAGTGTTCAAAAAGCTCCAAAAAGCTCAAAGTTTTATTCCAGATTGAAAAGAGATCTTGTGAAGCTCTAACGTGAAAAATCAAGACCTTCAAGCACAAGAATCTCAAGTTGGGAAACCTTATCAATCATTTTCAACCATCTCTACTTGTGAAGTAGAAAGAGGCGGAGTAAACTTTGAAGTAGTTGAAAAACCTAATCATACGTGACTGCCGGGCTTGGTGATCAACGGAGCACGTTGTAGAAGGAGTCTTGTACTATTTAAGAAGAAAAATAGTGCAAACCTTCACGAGTTGTGAATAAGAGTGGAGTAGGCTTAGTTAACAGCCGAACCACTATAAAAATCTCTCTCTCTGTCTCTTTAATTCATATACGCACTGCATTGCATATCACACAAACCTAACCCTTTTTATAAGAAAAACTTTTGTACAAAGTGAAAACTAAAAATTGGTACAATCTTTATCCGCTGCGTTACTATCTTTGATATCGAAAAAGTTTTAAAAACCCTTGTGAGTCTATTCAACCCCCCCCCCCCTTCTAGACTCACACCTCTACCACCGGGACCAACAAATCATGACAAACAGAGGGTTGAATTTATGTCAGCGCAAGTACGTGCGCTCTTGAAATCCAAGAAAAGTGTGGTTTGCTTGAATGCAAGCCAGTGAAAAATCCTATGGTACAGGGATTGAAATTGTCACACAATAAAGGTACACCATTGATTGATGCTAGTGTCTACAGAAGACTGGTCGGCCGGCTCCTATATTTAACCGCCAGTCGACCTGATATTACGTACGCTGTCCAACAGTTGAGCCAGTACGTAGACGCCCCCACAGATACTCATTTAGCAGCTGCTCATTGTGTTTTGAGATACAGAAAGGGTTCCCCAGACCAAGGCATCCTCTATCCTACAAACACGACTCTTCATCTCAAAGCTTTTTTCGATTCAGATTGAGCAACTTGTAGAGAAACAAGAAAGTCCATCACATGGTATTGCATATTTCTTAGGCAGTCTCTTGTCTCATGGAAGTCGAAAAAGCAAGCAACTGTCTCCAGGTCCTCCTTTGAGGCTGAGTACTGCGCCCTTGCTGCCATAGTTTGCGAAGTGCATGCAATGGCTCACATATCTGTTGAAAGAATTACAAGTCCAGTCTGACATGCCAGCTACATTGTTTTGTGATAACAAGTCTGCCGTAGTCATTGCCGAGAACCATGTCTTCCATGAACGAACAAAACATATTGAAATTGATTGCCACTTAGTCCGGGAGAAAATAAACCAAGGATTGGTGAAGCTGCTATCTGTCTCGTCTACTAACCAAGTGGCTGATGGTTTCACAAAGTGTATTTCCATATCTCAGTACCAATGCTTCACGTTTAAGCTGGGCATCGAAGACCTCCACGCTCCAGCTTACGGGGGCGGGGGTGGGGGGGGGGTATTGGAGCATACGAAGGCGATGAACAATATTCAAACAAATATCTCAAAGGGTTTTAATTGTAATTTTACTACCCAGTTTGTTTCAACTGCATTTGACACGCCATTATCTTGTATATAAGCTGTCTGTATCTCCATTAGCTATTCAATGAAACAGTTCACCATTCTCACACCTCTCATGAGCTCTGCTTTCCACCACTTTCCTCTCCGTTAATCTGTTCATCCATCCAAACAGATTCGAGAGGTAAAAGTAATACCTTCGAATGGTAGATTCGATTCGTTGTGACAACTCGAAAGGTTGAAAGTGGAGTCGAAAGGTGAACGAAGTAACCGAACAATAAAGAGTGGTCGAATGTACAAGTAGAAATTGAGGAGTAAGATTGACCAAATGAACGAATGGTCAATTGAGAGTTAGTATGGCCAAACCGTGGTAAGAAACCGAGTGGACAGATTCAAATAATTAAGTAGACCGAATGGAAGAAGCTAATCGAATGGTCATTATTCGAATGGTCAAATGTATTAATGATTATCTTAGCAAAAAGGCAAATCGTTTCAGTTACTATGCGTAGTGCGAAAGTGAAGAAGACAACGGGAGCGTGTCAAGCAATGAGATGTCAAGTAATTATATTGTACAATTTAATTTCTTGAATTTACTTTTAGTGCACAAAGCGGGAAAACGGTTCCCACTAGCGCACATCTCTGCACACTGACACTGACGAGAAAGGCATTTAATGCCTTTTTCTCTCCTATTTAATGCTATTTTCATAATTTTGGCATATTTCTCTCTGCTTATGATATCAACCGCCATAGTTATGCCCAAAAGACCAAATGCCCTCAAATTTTAAAACCTTTCAAGGGTATTAAAGACTTTCGCTTGGTTGCAATATAATATTTGCCCAAATTCAAGTCGAGAATGAAAATTGATAAATGTCAATATCTAATGTACTTCGGGGGTAAAAATTGGTAATTTAATGTTAATACTCAATGGACCATTTTTGAAATAATTAACGCAAAATTTATTTTATAAATAGATAATCGTATTGGTCAATTAAGTTGTAACTTGAGTTGTATTGTTTAGTTATGTTTAAAAAATGTTTGTTGAAATCAAAACTAAAAAATAAATTTAAACTTGAAAGAGGAGATGAGAGGAGGGAGAGACTTTCTAGTAGTTAAATCCTTCCATGATGTCGCAAAATCGTAGACATTAGTAAAATTTACTAAAAAAACTTATTAATGCTTAAGATTTTGCCACATCAAAAAAGGTTGATTTGGGAGTTACTAAATTAGGAGTAAGTAGTATTTGTCAAAAAAAAAAATACATAAGAAAAAAAACAAGCCAAAGTGTGAGAACAGGAGTCGTAGCCCTTTTTTTTTGTTTAATTATTATTAATTTTTAAAAAATTGACCTAACAACCCACTCAAAAACCTTATCAATGGGATACTACCCTTCAGCATATGCAGCAAATGCAAATTCATAAAAAAAAAAACAATCCAAATAACAACACTGATGAATTGAAGGTTAACCCAACTAAAAATCCCACCAAAAACTGCATTTCTTTCCATCTACTATACGGCTTGAGTCATGGATACTACAGACGGATACTACAGTTGTGTTGAATGGATACTGCAACTATGTTGAATGGATGAACGACCTCTGTTCCGCGTAACTGCAGTTTTCTTTCAACACAACCGCAGTATCTTTTCAACACAACTGCAGTATCCGTTCAACACAACTGCAGTATCAGCTATGACTACGGTCCGCAATGCATTGTGGTCTACCGGCCATATAATTTGCGCATCAAATATAAGAGAAAGTTGTGGGATCACTAACCTTTTAACCATAAAGTTGATTTCACCACCTGGGAGACCAGTATCATGGCTTGCAACTTTCACAATCTCTGTAATGCAGTAATACATATCTTCAAAATCGTCTTTCACAGTTTCATTGGTGGTGGAAGCAACACTTATAAACTGCTTAGTAGGACCTGACTTCCTCTTCTTAGCTCCAGTAAGCGGAACTACTGCAGATTGAAGTCCAGCCTTTGGGAACCCATGTCCTGGAATTTGGGGTTCCAGATAATATACTGATTTGCTCCTGGTAATCACAGAGGAATCTTGCTGTTGCAGTATTTTCTTTGAACACTCCTTAATCTTCCCAACCTTTGCAGCAACAGATACATTCTTCTTCGTAACTATAGGCTTGCGCTTGCACACACTCACACTCACACTCACACGTGGTTTCTTTTTAGGTAAACTTCATATATGCAACAAAAAACACAAGTCAAAATTACAGCTTTTATTTGGTATTTTTTTTTTCTTTTGCAAAAACTTGTGTGGGACTGTCTTACAAATTTTTTTCTATTTTTTTTTTGGTGGGGACAAATTTTTGTCTATGAGATGGATTGAGTCACAATGAAAATGTAATATTTATATTGAAAAATGTAATATTAAGCAGAAATAAAGTTTTTATTACATATATGGATCGGAAAAGTGTAATATTTTTTAAGAAAAAAATGTAATACTTTTACGTTTTGATTTACAGAATAATTACCGAAATGATCCATTGAATATAGCGAAATTACCAATTTGGTACCGAATTAAACAGACGTTTGACGGCTAAACAAACAGAGGACCAAATTGGTTAAGATTTTAAAAGTTGAGGACTTAATTAGGCAAAAAAAAATTATCAAAGAAAAAATTAGTAATTTCGCTATAGTCAATGACCATTTCAGTAATTAACTCTTTTTTTTTTAATAGCTAACAAGCACTTGCAAACATTACTTATTGTAAGTGGAAGTGTAATACTTGAAAACTGTAATACACATTAAAATGTAGATGTATTACATTTTTACTCAAAAGTATTATACATTCTTTTAAAAGTAATAAATACTAGTATTAATATTACATTTTCATATTAGCCTGACACAATCCGACTCAAGTATAAAAATAAGTGAGATGGTCTCACACAAGTGTTACCTTTTATCTTTGTAACAGCTAGCAAATGAATATCAGAGATATACAAGCGGCTCACAGAAGACAACAAGCTCAGATTACAACCTTTCTTCAAATTCGTCGACCATATGGGAGACAGACAACAGATTCTCCGTAGGTTCCCACGTGTTCGACGTCTCCGGCCAACCCGCCCTTCGCACAAACACCGACCAAAAATCAATGTTAAATTATAAATTCAAAAAAAAAAAAGAATAAATAAATAAATAAATAAAACAGATATTTCTCTTCAAAATCTGATGCTTTACATACCATTTGATAAGGTATTGAGGCTTGCCCTTTTTGGTGTACCCGGAGTTCCAAGAAGTTGCAAAACCCACGTCAAGTAGCAACCAAAAGCGCATGCATGGGAGCAGAGTTTGAAATATATTGCAAAATATGAAAACGTATTAGATGATGAATGCATGTGCAAGATATTTCTAAAAAAAAAAAATCTTAACAAATAATTACAAATGATTCTTCAATTTTCTGAAAAGAAAAAAAGTAAAAAATAAAACTTTCTGTTTCAATCAATTGTTATTATTATTAAATTACAGTACTATTTTCTATCTTTAGCAAAAGAATATTAAAAAGAATTATGCTTTTCAAATTTTTATAAAAGCAAACATATGTATCCAAATGTACGTACTCTATATACCTTTGCTTCATATATAATAACCCCTCTCCATCATTCACATCAATGTACCCACAACAAACATCACTATTTAGGGAAAATGACACTTTTTCTCCCTATGTTATGTTCATATAGTACTTTTCCCCCTGTGTTATTAAAGTGACAAGTTTTCCACCTGAAATGTTAAATTGACATTTTTACCCTTAAAAATAATTATTTCATTATTTTTCTTCTCCAACAAATTATTACTTATATGTATGGATGATCACGATTCGGTTCGAACCTAACCAAACACTGCAGCAATCATACCGAAATAGTATGGACAGTTCTGGTTACGATTCAAAACCGAAAAAATAAAATTAAATAATTGTTGAACCGTGAACCGGAACTGATCCACAGTCATATATAATGAAAATGATCAAACACTTATTTGATAAATCAGTATGTTCCAATTTTGATTTTGAATCGCCAATCAAAACTTATGTATTTATTTTTATAATTTTATTTCTTATTTAAAAATAGTCTAAATTTAACAATTATTTTATTTTATTTTTTCGGTTCTGAATTGTAACCGTAACCGTCCATACTTTTTAAGTTCAATTGCTACGGTGTTCGATTAGGTTCGTATCGAATCGTAATCTTCAATACATATTAGTAATATAATTGGTTGGAGAATAAAAATAAATAAAATAGTTATTTTTAAGGGCAAAAATGTCAATTTAACATTTCAGGGGAAAAACTGCCACTTTAATAACTTGGGGGGAAAAAGTGCTATATGCACATAACTTAGGGGAAAAAGTGCCATTTTTCCATTTATTTATTACTATGATATGATATGATTTATTTTCGCTAATAGTTCTATATTCTATAAATTTAACATAATTACAATTTAAGCATATTCATAACTTTTATTAAAATTAATTTTTTTTTAAAAAGCTAATTATAAACACAAAGAAAACATTTTTCTAATTAAACAAAGTCGAACCTGTCGAACTCGCTTCTTTCTCAAGGCTTCAACCATGTAAAACTCATCTGGTAGCTTGTGCGGTTCAATTTTACCTTTTCTCTGCGGAGTGGGCAGAGGCTTTCTAGAACGATCCCCGCATCCATCACCGGCCATGAAGGGAGTATTTTCAAATGACGTTTGTAGAGAGTAGTTTGTACCAAAGATCGTTTCTCTCTGTAGATTCGGGGTATGCACTTTTGTGTTACTTGGTTCAGAGGATGGCCATTTTAAAGGGGGGAAAAATTGAAAATTGTGAGCTTTTAAAGTTAATAATTTAAAAAAATATCTAATTTTAATAAAATTCTATAATTAGATTTTAAAATTTATCTAAATAAAATCTCATTCTGATATTTTACCAAAATTGTATTTTGTGGTTCACGCATTTTATTCCACCTCACCTAATTCTTTGTTTATTATAACATGATTATGAAAGTTTTATAATAACATATATAAGTAAGGTATGATAATAATTGCCCTCTTGAGGAGGGATACCAATAGGTCATATCTTGACAGTATTATTTACGATTGTCTATCTATCAGTAGTTCGTTTTTGCCTTTTTCGTTTGAGTTTATTTCACGTTCTAGGAACCAGTTTGTTCACACTTTGGCTAGAGTAGCTATGAATCATTCCAATCGTATGTACTGGGACGGCGTCCCCCTGATTTCTTTGATGATCTCTCATATATTGTCTGGTTGATTTTTTTAAAAAAAAGGGTATGATAATAATTATAAAGAAATGACTATTTATATTAAATTTTATATAATGTAACATAATTTAGTGTTTTGGGATAAAAAAATGTTATTTCCATTTCTAAAATTTTACAAGCAATAGCAATTAAACTGAAAGTTAATTCTAGCGGAGGTTCATCTGTACTATTAAATTTTAGTCACTTTTAACATTTAGTACTAGACTATCATTTTTGTTAAAAAATATCTTTACTATTAAATTTTGGACAGTTTTAGTCTTTCTGAAACCTTTTTCAAGCGAAGCTCCATTTTAACGAAGGGTAAATTTGTGACACCCCAACCTCACACAAGCTGAGATAGATAAAAACTTAACACAACAGCTGCCTATCTCAACCAAACAGAACATAGCGGAAGCGAATTTAAAAACCTAAGGGGCGTCATGCCACATCTAGGTAAGATAACACAGCCTAGATGCACAGGCTAACCATAAAAACGGAACTGTATAAACGATAATCCTTAAATCAAGTCTCAAAACATCCAAATACTAGTCAAGAGTTTATAAAGTCTCAAATGGCTCACAGGCCAAAGCATAAATCTAAAAACATAACCACTATCTATGCCTCCTCATACGGGTATATCTCTATCGCGCTCGCGCATAAACTTTAAGGCAAACCTGGAAAAAACACACGAAGAACCATTAGCAAAAGATTGCTAAGTAACCACCATTCACACCCGCAAGGAAGTATAGATATACATAAGCTCGTAAATAGGTTTACGCACCCATATAGAATATAAACACCAACAAACTGTTCAATAGTTCAAATCGGATACTCAACAACAATAAACTGAACGAATCGTAACCCAAGACTCAACCAAAAGGTCCAATATCCAATAACGAAAGTATAATACAACGAATCCATAAACAAGATACCAACTGAACAACAATCATAAGGAAACCATCCAACTATAACCAAGAATCATAAGATATCAATCAAATAACCACGAGGAACGCAGGAATACATAACCAAGAAAGAACTCCCAACTCCAATCTCCAAACCTCATACTAATCACCATACCAAACCCAACCACAGCCAGGAGTCAGAATCCAGAAACCTGGTACGCAGGGGTGATGAACCCAATCACAGGGACCGAAGTCCAATCACAGGGACCGTAGTCCAATCACAGGGACCTAAGTCCAATCACAGGGGTGTAATCAACCCAATCACAGGGACCGAAGTCCAATCACAGGGGTAGCGAACCCAATCACAGGGGCAAAAGCCCAATCACAAGGACCTAAGTCCAATCACAGGGGTAACGAACCCAATCACAGGGGCAAAAGCCCAATCACAGGGACCTAAGTCCAATCACAAGGGTAATCAACCCAAACACAGAAACCAATAACCAATAGTAACACAGTCAAATCACCCAACAACCACCAAGAGATACTCAAAGATCCACTACCACATACTCATACCCAACTCAGCCCAAGAACCATCACTCAGAGTGTTCATTTCAGATATGAACACCAACCGACTTCCAAATAGTAGACTCATATAATGAACTAAGAGGTATGAATAAATACTCAGAATCAAGATACAAATATCCAATAGAATACTCCAACAAACTCCAGAACAAAGGAGGAAACAAACCACGGATCACTCACCAATCACTACCACCTTACTCTCACGGAAGACCCCAGCGGTTACATTGTCCCGCTAGAGAACCCCGCAAGAGCAATTCCCACATACCGAATCAGACTCTACTCAGAATACAAGAAAAGATTCCAGAATACAAAGATCAGATCCCAATACACCAACATTTCATCCAACAGAGGTCAAATAACATGGAAATCCAACCAATCAAATAACATAACAACACTAGGCAAAGGATCAAGACACGAGTCCAAGAATCCAATAGACACGATCAATAATAAGCTAATAATCAAGGAATTTCAGGATTTCCAATCACCAAATAATATCATATAGAGCGAGAGAGTAAAAATAGATTTTGATGGACATAGTGGTTACCTTTGAAGCGTATTTAATCCAAAAGCATTTAATCCAAAGCAACGTCGCTCCTAAGCTCATAAGCTAGGTCCATAACTGTGAACCTGAAGATTTATAATCTAATACCATCACTAAGACTATTAACAACAATACTAACATTCCTACTCGGCCCATTACAACCTATAATCCATGCTCGAGACTAATATAATATGACCATATGAATTATATTTAATCTAATTACTAACTAGTACTAAAACGAGGATATGACCCGTACTAATCTAAACCTTAGCCATAATATTGTAACTAACACTAACTATTAAGATTAATATTAATGAACCAGAAAAATTACCTAAAAAGAACCAACCTGCTAGCTCATGTGCCTCCAAGGGTTCGAACCTGCGCCCTTTACCTCAACATCCAAGCACCACACCACCAAGCCATTTTGTTCCTTCTGTTGTGACACGAGACCAGCGGGTTATTAGCTTCAGATGGACTCCCGGCCATCACCATTGCTCTGTTAGCGCATGCCGCCAGTCGGGGAGGAGTTTGTTGCCGCCGAGTTCCTTCCAGCCGCGACGTCGCCGCTGTTGTTGTGCTGCCTTCGCCGGAGGAGCATGGTGGCACCGACGGCCACCATTACCGCATGCTGCTACTCGTTTGCCGGGAGGGAAAGCGGGGGAGATGAACGCCATAACAGGCTCGCCGATGCCCTGCCGCGTTGCCGTCGAAACGATCCGAGAGCCCCCTTCCCGCGACGCTTGCTGCAACCCGCCACTTTGCGCTCATGCTCGACGGAAAAAGCCGACAGAAGGAGGAGAGCCGCTGACGTGCTCCGCCACTGCCCAACGGAAGGGAGAGATCCGCCGAAGTCGCCCGCTGCTCCGCACTGCCCCGCCATTTCCTCGCTTCACTCTGCTACCGTCGACGAGAGGAGGGTCGCCGCTGCCGCCATTTGCTCGGCGAGGAAAGGAGAAGGGAAGACGGGAGAGTCCATTCCCGTCGCTGCTACACACCGTCGCCGCCGCCTGCTTGCACCGCCGGAAACAGAGAAGCGAAACCCGTCGCACTCCCACTGCCGTAGTTCCTCTGTTGTCGCTGCAGGGTAAGAAGCGAGAGAAGGAGAAGGCCGAAGGTTGCTGCTTGCCTATGACTTCTTGGTTGTTGGCCGGAAATCCTCCGTTGCTGCCGGAGTAGGCGATCGAGAGTGAGGCGAAGGGGAGACGGAAGACGATGTAACGTTCGAGAACCAAAATGGGATTTTGTTCAGCAGCTGCTCACCTAGGTTTCCCTAATTGGAAACCTTCCATTTTGGGCTAGATTGGAATGGGCTACATTAGGTTGATTGGATCAATTAGAATTGTTGGGTCAATTGAACACTTGGGCTTAGTATAGTTCTTAAGAGAATATAATTTGTGGGCTCAAGGATTAGTCTATAAAACATATATATATATATATATATATATATATATATATATATATATATATATATAGTTTATTGTTATGGTTAATAATAAAGTCTATAGCCCAATAAAGTCTATAGCCCAATATTTCTATAGTTATATATATACATATAGTTCCTACATAAATATTATTATTGAGCCCATAATTATATATATATATATATATATATATATATATATATAAGAGTATATAATCCCAAGCCCATAGGAAATAATTATACTTATAATTATTTAAATAATTATTTAATAAGAAAATAACCCCTTATAATATTCAAAAGAGTAGTAGGAATTTTCGGGGTGTTATAAAATTAGTCTCATCAAATTTTTTTAAAAATCATTTCCATTTGTGTTCATCTCTGTCGTCATGTTCAACCCCAAAATTCACCCAAATTCCTAAATTATTTTCGCAGGACAGCATGTGAGCAAAGGTGAAGATTAAATCCTTTATTTTTGCTAGCGGTTTCTGTTCAAATGTGGCAGAGATTATCTCCCATAGTTGCCCATCCGGGGATATACTCTGTCAATTCTTCAATCCTATTATCACTCTCTGACAAGAGGTCAAAGAGTTATTGGAATCACTTCTCGAGTTTTTATCATTCTCTCCAGGATTACAAATTGAAGAGATTAGAATGTGTTTGCAAGGGATACAATGATAAATAATAGCTAGGTGTAAGAGCATCTATCGTTGTAATGGTTCAAATGTTACAAATGTGCAAAGTAAAGTAAACAAGAATTAACAAGATATGAAAAGAAGATTGGATTGGCTTCCCTAGGCATTGCATTCACTTTCTAAGGGAGAATTGATGAGGTGCATGAGGATTACTAAGGGAGAAACAAGGCACACAAGCACTAAGTCGCGTAAGACTTAGACTCTTAGGTCCTATGTCCGGCTAAGGCATTTCATCAGACACATTGCCTACATCTTCTTTCAGACCTAGCCCTCTGGGATCGTAGGGCGGGAATTGTAAACAAACAAGACTATTGAAAGATCACAATCTCTTGCTAACCTCTCAATCTCACACTCCTAACCTATTGAGGCCCTCAACAAATTAGGATCAATCAAAGGATGTTCACAACATAGCAATTCCATCATGCACCAAATCTCTTCAATTAAAACAATTAAGATCTAGAATGCAGTAGCCTTAGGGATTCCAATCCAATTCATCCGATCCTAGAAGGCTTAGCCACTCATAAGTCATAATCATGGTGGCTCAAAATCTAATTCTAATTGCAATCAAAGAACAAATAGCAACAAAAGTAAATAAAAGCAAGAATTGAATTGCAATTATTTAAAACAATGCCAATTGAAAGCTAATTCCAAGATCCAATCTTCAAAAGCTATAAGAAATCCAATCCTCCACTTCTACTCTCTAGGGCTTTTCACGTTCTCCCTCTACAATCTAAGATCAAATCTAAAACTAAACATGTCTCCCCTTGTTCCATAGACCCCTAAAACTAATTTAGATTCGCGCCTTGGAATCGCTCCAGACCACGAGCCAACCATGATTATGGATCGCTTCGTGGTTCGGGCACTTATGCACTGCCTCTTGAGCCACGTTCTGTTCTGTATCAACGAAGCGACCACGATCGTGGATCCATTCGTGGTCACTCACTGTGCCCACTCCTCGAGCTGGCCACGATCTTGGATCGTGGCGTGGCCTCCTCCTTTGGGAAACCATGATATCTTCTTCTCATCTTCATCCATCTTGGCCCTTAATCCTTGCAAAACATCACAATATGCTTCCCCCTACTCAACATACAACATTGCTTGACATACCACACCCATTTTAACTTATTTCCCACACAATACAAGCTTAAATATGCATAAACATAAATCAAATGTGCTTCTAGAATGATACGCTTTTGGCACTTATCATCACTCTCCTTCTCCACTTCTTCTTTTTCAATTAAGCCTTCCACCGCTGCTACGGAGCTTTAGCATACTCCGTCTGCGTGCCGCCATCATGGGAAACACCATCACCAATGCCAACATGGGCATTGTCCAACTAGGAATGATCACGGTTCGATTCACGGCAGGAATTGAAACCTTACTATGCGGACAGTTCCAATTCTTTTTTAGACCATGTTGGTCTAGATGATGGTTAAATACAAGTCTAGAGGGGGGGGGGGGGAGTGAATAGATGTAACACTCCCATTTTTCCAAAACCGAAGTGTTTGATAAAAATGAATTTATTTGATTAAAAATCATATTCAGTTGTGAAAGCTTAACAAAACCAAGGGAAAAAGGATGCTACCGCCATGTTTAGATACAACTTATATCTAAACGCACAGGCTAAAACAAATAACTGTAAATATAACCCCAACTCTAGAACATTACAATACAAGAATCCTTTAACAAATAAAAGAAAATCCAATACATCTAATCTAGTAAAACAAGTCGCTCTCATTCCCAATGCTTCAAATGTCATGCAATTAACACCTGCAAAAGAACTAAGGAGGTGAAATAAAGTCAGCATCACAACTGCTAAGACTTACTCCACCCCATAAAACATTTTGCATATAGCACATAACACATAAGTCACATAATCTCAACATAATATCCCCTAAATTTTTTTTGCATTTATAATATAATATAATCCCTTTATACCAATAGTCTTTTACCATTTAGAAATTAACATGACGAAATCACACATCCAAGTATATATACAAATATCCACCAAATTTCTAGGAGATCAAGGCATTGCCTATCTATAATCCAAAATCATTCAACCACTCTTTCATCAAGATTGACCATATGATCTTTACCTCAACATTTCCATATAACCATTTCTTCAAGACATATCATAGCACCATCAATACTCAAAATTTCTTTAAATCATAACATATTCACCAAAGAGAGATTTAAAATCCTTAAATAACCACCAAAGAATTTCCAAATCATAAAAATTACCAAATATAATTTCAAAGTTCATAAACAATAACCAAAGAGAGAATTTCAATCTCTCAAAATAAACACCAAAGTGAATTCCAATCTCTCAAGATAACCACCAAATAGAGAGCATCCAAAGCCCTGAAAATAACCACCAAAGATAAATTTTCTAAATAATTAGTTGAACTTTTCATATATCCAACAACAGTTATTATATATAATGCCAATGAGGAATGGATCCAAATTGAGAGTTTCAAGCTTCCAAACCAAACCAAATTCAATTATAAAACCAAACTAATTTGACGAATCCACGAACCGGTGGCCAAAACCAAATCCTAATTAATTATAGAACACCACTTACCATGTATCACAAATCAAGAAAATAAATACGCAACTAAATATGCAATGTCACACATTCTCACCTCGATTTTCTAAAATTTAAAAATCCTACACAATTCCTTTTCCTATGTCCCAAAAGTTCACAACCTAGTCTCTTCTATTTCCTATATCTAAGATCACATAACCTAGGCTCCCAAAGGCTTAAACTGATCTGATACCAACTTTAGCACTAGCCAACATCTCTTCCTTACTATAATCATCATATTCTCATCAACAACAATCACCATTGTTCAACACCATCCACGATAACAACATCACAGTCTCCGGAAGCCTCCCTCCAGTTCGCTGGAAAGGTCATCACCTTTGCCACTGTTGATCGGATTAACAAACACAGTCCACTGCCGCTAATAGTTATCGATTAAAATCAAAAGTCGCTGGTCTACTCTGTTGTACACCAATGGAAGAGAATAGAGAGAGATAGATGACCAAGAGAGAGAGATAGTTGGAGAGAAAGAGAGAGAGCCGACAAGGAGAGATAAAGAGATTAGAGATGGGCTGAGAGATTTAGAGAGATAGTTGATGTTGTAATTTACGGTGAGGTGGATAAGTGGTAAAACGAGGAAAAATCCCCCAGTGTCGTGTCTCTCAAGGATGACAAATTGGAGTGAATATGTGTTGGCATTTAGAAGGTTGAAGTGTAAGAGTTACAAGAACAAGCTAAGAATAAGAGAATAATAAGCATATGTTTAAAAGGGTACTAAAACAAATTGAAAAGGAACAAGGGGGTGTGTGACTTAGTTAGTCTATACGATTGATCATTCTATGGGATTGTGAAATGAGTTTCGGGAATGGTCACGGGAGTCACGGTATCAATACCAAGTGACGTCACACTTGGACTCTCAATCCTCATTCGGTTGAGGCATTTTATCGAACACCTTGCCTACTACTCCTCTCGGACCTCATCCTTTCGGATAGAGGGCGGAGATGTGGATGAGTGGGACTCGTGAGAGGCCGTGATAAGCACTATTTTTTATATTTATTTAAATTAATTTTTATAATAAATTAGTTTTATTTATTTTACATTATATTTATTTTAAGCTATATTCTATATTTTACACTAATATAATAATTATGTTAATAATTATGTTTAATAAATATTTTTAGACTAATCTTGTTTCTTTTATATTAAATTGTTTAATTTAACCTAGTTAATTTAGTTTGCTTTGTTATTCCAGCAGCAGCCAAGGCTTTATCCCTTATTTCATTAGATGTTTCGTTTTATTTTATTTTATTTTGTTTTGTTTTAATTACGTAGAATTCAACAGCCCCACTTGTTTTAGTTTTATTTTACTTTGTTTGTTTTTCTTATACTTAACGTACGTAGATTGCGAAGAGTCGAAGACCAATTCCATGAATGAGCGACGTGCGACGAATAGATTGCGAAGACCGACTCCGTGATTTCAGCTACGAGCGACGACGCGTGGATGGCTGCAACTACTTACGATTTCGGCCACAAATTATTCCACGGATGAACGGCCAGAATTAAACTTAAATTAGTATAAATAGGGACATAACTTTCAGTAGAAATCAATCAGTTTGTATAGAAGAATTTTATTTATATTGTAAGCGTCCCTACGATGTACTGCTGAGTTCTTATTTTTCCAATTCAAGGATTATGGAAGTTTGATTCTACAAGACCAGTAAGCTTTATTTAGCCTAAATTATTCTTTGCGCTTTATTATCTATATATCTTCTGTTATATTCATATGAATGAATTATTGCTTGATTAATTGTTGCAATAGGGCCCATTGTTCAATTGTCAAGTTATTATATTGCTAGTCAGAACCTTGAATCCGTAATTGTTTAAGTGTTTTGATGTTAGTAGAAAATAGCACAATTTGATTATAACTGATTTTCGTTTTGTGTTATGGAGATATATAGTCTAGTTTAAATGAACCGAGCTTAAGAGTTTGTTGGCTAGGATTGGTAGTCTTTCTAATTCGATAATGCTGGTAGTAAATTAAATCCTAAGAGCTTGTTTAGGGTTGTTTATTAGCTAGGGAAGTAATTAAAGAGCTTGTTTTAATTACCGACGAAGTAAGGAAAGACAGGTTGTTAGAGCTTGTTAATAACCATAACCAGTCTAGTAAAGAGTAAAGTTAGTTTGGCTTGCATATCAATATCTATCTTGTTAGAATTAAACTGATATTATTCCTTGGGTTGTATACCATTTGCCATTGACATTTACTTGATAATTATTTGCTATTTGATATTATTTTCCATTTTCCATTTTATTATTGCTATTTAAGTTTCGATTCTCATTTCTTTATTTATTAAATCTATTGCTAAAGATAAGTCTAACCAGTCTCTGTGGATACGACCTTACTCATCGCTATTACAATTCATAAGAGTAAGTATTTATTATTTGGTGGTTTCGACACCCATCAAATTTTTGGCGCCATTGCCGGGGATTGGTGTCAATTAGATTTATTTTATGCCACGTTCTTCTCGTACGGGTCAATTGCAATACGATCCTGAGATTGAGAAGACTGCTAAAAAGTTAAGGAAAGAGACTAGATTGCGTAAAAACAAAGTGGTTTCTTCGACATCTGTTCAATCAACTACCACAACTGAATCAATTGCATCTTGTTGCGATTCTGAAAAAGAGCAAACAATGGCCGAACAACAAGTAGTGGCTGAAGACCAAAGAACTTTAAGGGAGCTTTCTGCACCAAATCTGAATCAACAACCCCTTTGTATTCAACATCCTGCCTTAGAGGTTGGTTTTGAATTAAGGTCGGGTTTGATTCAACTACTCCCAACATTTCGTGGACTTGAAAATGAAGATCCACATAAGCACCTAAAGGAGTTCCACGTGTGTGTTTGAGCTTCAAACCGCAAAGAGTGACGGAAGATCAAATTAAACTACGTGCTTTTCCATTCTCATTAGCCGATAGAGCAAAGGATTGGTTATTTTACCTTCCTTCGGGCTCAATAAACACATGGGATGAAATGGTAAGATTATTTCTTGAAAAGTTTTTCCCAGCGTCACGAGCTGCCAACATTAGAAGAGAAATATGTGGCATCAAACAAAGAGACATAGAGACTCTCCACGAGTACTGGGAACGTTTCAAGCAATTGTGTGCAAGTTGCCCTCAACATGGAGTTTCTGAACAGCTCCTCATTCAATACTTTTATGAGGGATTGCTTCCCATGGAAAGAAAGATGATGGATGCAGCTAGTGGAGGTGCTATAGAGAACAAAACTCCTCGTGAAGCTAGAGATTTGATATCAATAATGGCTGCCAATTCACAACAATTTGGATGTAGACAGGACACATCTTCTAGGAGAGTGAATGAGGTGAACATTTCTTCTCTTGAGAATCAAGTATCTCACTTAACTACTCTTGTTCAACAGTTAGCTCTAGGCGGTACACATCAGGTAAAAGCTTGTGGGATATGTGCTGCTACTGGACACCAAACAGATATGTGTCCGACACTTCAATATGATTATTGTGAGCAAGCTAATGCAATTGGAGGCTTTCCAGGCCAACCACAAAGAAATTATGATCCCTATTCAAATACATACAACCCAGGATGGAGGGATCATCCAAATTTCAGCTACAAGCCACGTCCACAGTTTCAACAGTTTCAGCCTAGACAACCTATTCAACAACAACCTTCAGCTTCACAACAAACATCTTCTAATTCAAGTATGTCGTTAGAAGATATCGTTAAGTCACTTGCCATTAACACACAACAATTTCAGCAACAGACACAACAATTTCAGCGAGACACACAACAATTTCAACGAGACACACAACAATTTCAACAACAAACACAACAATTTCAGCAAGAAACAAGAACAAGTATTCAACACTTAGAAAGTCAGATGAGCCAGCTAGCATCTACCGTGAGTAGATTGGAGTCTCAAGGTAAGTTGCTGTGACGCCCCAACCTCACACAGGCTGAGATAGCTAAAAACTTAACATAAAAGCTGCCAATCTCAACCAACAAACCAAACATAGCGGAAGCGAATTAAAACCTAAGGGCGTCATGCCACATCTAGGTATATCACAGCCTAGATGCACAGGCTAAACATAAAGAACTGAACTGAATAAACGATAAGAATTCTCAAATGTATCTTAGAACATCCCACAACTAAACCAAAGTGTACAACATCTCAAATGGCACACAGGCCAAAGCATAAGACTAAAACATAACCACTATCTAAGCCTCCTCGTACAGGTGTATCTCTATCGCGCTCACGCAAAGGCTTTAAGGCAAACCTGGAAAACACACGAAGAACCATTAGCAAAAGACTGCTAAGTAACCACCATTCATACCCGCAAGGAAGTATAGATATATATAAGTTTGTAAATAGGTTTACACACCCATATAGAATATAAACACCAACGAACTGTTCAATAGTTCAAAACCGATACTCAACAACAATAAGCTGAACGAATCACAAACCAAGACTCAGTCAACAAAGCCAATACCCAACAATGAATGTAAGATAACGAATCCAACAACCGAGATACCAACTGAACAACAATCCAAAAGGAATCAACCACCTCAACGAGAATAACAAGATATCAACCGAATAAACAAGGGAACTCACGAATATACCAATCAAGAGAGAATCCCAACTCCAACCTCCGAACCCTCATACCAATCATCATACCAAGTCAAACCCACAGTCAGAAGTCAACGACATGGACCGAAGTCCGCACATGGACCGAAGTCCGCACATGGACCGGAATCCGCACATGGACCGGAGTCCGCACATGGACCGGAGTCCGCACATGGACCGAAGTCCGCACATGGACCGGAGTCCGCACATGGACCGGAGTCCGCACATGGACCGAAGCCCGAAGTCAGAAGTCAACCACATGGACCGAAGTCCGAAGTCAATAGTCAGTAGTCAATAGTCAATAGTAACCAATAATCCACCATCACAACCATACTCCAACACCAACACAACCAACCAAGATATGGGTTCATCTCAAATATGAACACCAACCAACTCCCAGATTATGAATCAAAGGATCAATAGATCAAGAGTACCAAAATGGAAACCAAGACATGAATCAATACTCCAAACTATGGTATCAAATACCAAACAACCAATCCAACAATAATCAGAAACAAAGGATCAACAACAACAACAAAGAACTGCTCACTGGAGTCGAATTCCCAGGAGCCATGCGGAACACACTCACGGAGCTCACTCTCCTGCCAGTCTCCTCCGCAAGAAGGAGACGGCCTCCCTCGGCGGATCAACCTCCTCCGCCTAAGCCTACCGCTGCCGCCTTGCGGATCACATTGACGGGTTACATTGTGCCGCCGCAGTTCTCCGCAAGACCAAACCCGAACCCAGAAAACAGATACTGCCCAGACTTCACAAGATCAATTCCAGAATACAAAATCAGACTATATACACCAACATTTCATCCAATTTAGAGTCCAAGAATAGGGAAATCCATAACATCATTGATCATACAACACAAGGCAAAGATCAAGATGAAATCCAACAAGAAACATCCAAGAAATAGGCTATACAACAATAATTTTCAGGATTTCCAACACCAAGATCAATATATATAGAATAGGGGAATAAAATAGTTTTGATGGACATGGATGGTTACCTTTGAAGCGTATTTAATCCCACAAGCATTTAATCCAAAGCAACATCAACCCTAAGCTCGGTTCATAACCGTGAACCTGAAGGATTAATATAATTCTAATACCGTTACTAAGATTATTAAAACAATATTGATGTTCCTAATCGAACCTATAATCCATGCTCGAGGCTAATATAGTGACCATAAGAATTATACTAACCTAATTACCAATTCATATTAAGACAAGCTAAGGATGTGACCAATACTAATCTAAACCTAAACAAATTACCAAAACCTTAAGCTTATTAATAAGCATACTATTACCTTAGACCAGCCTGCAGAAGGGTTCGAACCTGCGCCTTTAGACTCATCAAGCGAGAGTTACACCACCACACCGTTAGATCCCTTGTTGCCATGAGACGGGACCAGCGACCTATCATCTTCCTGTGCTGCATCGGCCATCGACAACCGAATCGGAGAAGAGGGAAGACCTGCCGTCGTCGCTCTACGTCGTCCGTCACCACCGTCGGCTACTCTGTCTTCGTAACGTCGCTGGGAGGGAGAAGCCACCGCCGCGTCTCTTCCTGTTGCGTCGCACACCCGCCCAGCTACAACTTCCGTTCTGCCGGCCTTCCTAGACGGCTGGGAGCACTCCGCCACCAAGCTCCGTTACAGCCCTACGGAGGGGAGGCCTCCGCTAGCCACTTCCGCCGAGAGAGATCGCCACTGCCGTTGCTGTTGCGTGCTCGCCGGAAACAGAGAGGGAGAATGGAAGCTCTACTCCGTCGCTGCCGGCGTCTTCATGCTACTACTTGGTGCATTCCGTTGGTTAGTCGTGAGAGAGAGGTGAGACGAGGGTGAGAGGCAGAGACGAAGGCAAAATTCTGGAAGATGGGATTTTGTTCACCGCTTAATCATCTAGGTTTCCCTTTTAGGAAGTTTCCATTTTGGGCTAGCTCACTATGGAATAAGGCTATGTAATTGGACTACACTAGTTGGGTCAAACCATAGCTTATAATACATATATATATATATACATACCTACATAATTATGGGCTTATAATATGGACTCAAGTAAATATAATATGTATGGGCTCAAGAATAATATTAATGTAGGAACTATATATATATATATATATATATATATATATATATAACTATAGAAATAGTGGGCTATAGACTTTATTATTAACCACAACAATAAGCTATACATATATGTACAAGAGTACATAATTCCCAAGCCCATAGGGAATAATTATACTTTTAATTATTTAAATAATTATTTAATAAGAGAAATAATCCCTTATAATATTCAAAAGAGTAGTAGGAATTCTCGGGGTGTTACAGTTGCCCTCACAAACTATTGTTAATCCAAAACAAAATGTGAGTGCAATTACCCTGAGAAGTGGAAAAGAGTTGGAAGAACATACTCAAGTGAGAAAAACACCCAATCGAAATGAGGAAAATGAAAAAGAAGTCCATCCACGCCAAAATGATCAAAAGCTTGTCAAAGAAAGTCTAGAGATTTTGGCAATTCCTCCTCCTTTTCCTAGTAGGTTTGCCAAATCCAAGAACGCTGAAGACAAAAAAGAAATACTTGAAACATTTCGAAAGGTCGAGGTAAATATTCCTTTACTTGATGCTATTAAACAAATTCCTCCGTACGCTAAGTTTCTGAAAGATTTGTGCACAAACAAAAGAAAATTGAAAGACAATGAAATGGTAAGCATGGGGGAAAATGTTTCAGCTATCCTTCAGAAAAAATTACCTCCCAAGTGTAAAGACCCAGGTATGTTTACTATCCCTTGCAAAATTGGAAATGTTAATGTTGAAAGCGCAATGTTAGATCTTGGAGCTTCAATTAATGTCATGCCTTTATCTGTTTATTCATCTTTAAATATTGGCTCCTTAAAAGAAACTGGTGTAATTGTTCAACTTGCTGATAGATCTAACGTTTATCCTGTCGGGGTTCTAGAGGATGTTTTAGTACAAGTTGATGGATTGATTTTTCCTGCTGATTTTTATGTGTTGGATATGGAAGAAGATAATTCCCCTTATTTTTCACCAATCTTATTAGGGAGGCCATTTCTGAAAACATCTAAAACTAAAATTGATGTGCATGATGGTATATTGACAATGGAGTTTGATGGTGACATTGTTAAATTTGATATATTTAATACTACCATGAAACATCTGAATGACATGTCATCTGTTTTTGTTGTGGATATTTTATTGCAAGAAGATTATCATTTGATTGGTGGTAATAAACCGAATGCTGCGTTGAATAGAAATCCTAACTATAAGGATGTGTTAGGAAGAGAATGGCGTCTAGCCAAAGACGTTAAAGAAAAGCGCTACTTGGGAGGCAACCCAAAGGGAGTTTATTCTACTCTTCCCTTCATTTGTTTTGCATTTTTATTAATTTTTCTCTTATCTTTACATTCTATTTAACATTGGGGACAATGTTGAGAATAAGTGTGGGGAGGGGATATGATTATTTTCTTCTCTTCAATTTGAAAAAAAAATTATTATTTCTTTCTCTGCTAAATTTTTTTTTTCCAAAAAATAATAGTATTTTTACTAAAATTCATAACATAATTGAATAATTGGTCTTGCATATTATGAGTATTTAGTTAGTGTTTTGTTTGATATGGTGGTGGCTAAACTAACCAAGCATGAACCTGTGAGATATTTGAGCCTTTGACTGTCACTTCAGTCCAATTATTTTATTCTTGTGTGATATCTTCCATGGACTTGTATCTCTAGAACTTGCCTTGATTCTCTTTAAAGCTAATTTGATTCATGCATGATTTTAAATATGATTAAGGCCATCTTTGATTTTTAGTCTCACTAGCCAAATAGCCTGTTCATACCGTAATTACTTTCCTTTGCCAGCCACTTTGAGCCTGTCAACCGTATTTTTGTTCTTATTGAGCCACATTATAATAAGCCTCATACCTGAAATTAATTTCCGTAACCTTGCCTAGAGGACTAGGGGAGCTTTGATTGGGTAAATGCATAAGGATTAAGTGAGTGGAAAGAGGTTGACAAAAGTGACTATATGAGTGAGAATAATGCAATTGTCATTGGAGTTCTATGAGCTTTTTGGTTGGTATCTTCAAAAAGAAAAAAATGAATTGATGTAGTTGTTTCTATTTGAGGTTGTTTCTACACTAAAGAGGGTGAAATGTGTGGTGGAAAGTGCCTTTCTTCTTTAAGAAAAAAAAAAAAAGAAGAAAAAGAAGAAAAAAAAAGGAGACAAAACGAAAAGTAGCAGTACAAAAAAGAGAAAATGAAATTATCATTTTTGGTTGTTATTAGTAGTCCTGTAGAATAAAATATGAATAGTTTATGGTCATATGGGGATGTGATAGTTTATTCGGTTGGAGTTGAGCTATCAAAATAACAAGAGTGATTGGGTTCATTGGGTCCTTATTTTTGAGTTAGTTTATTCAATCATGCTCCTCTAGTTTTGAAGGCTTTTTGAACTACTTTTCCAAATAATTCCTACCCTTTGCCCTAAGCCCCATTACAACCTTGAAGAAAGTCCTTATGATTTGGTCATGCATGTTATCTTGTAGTGGAGAATGAGAAGATATGCAAGCCTATGGTAGAGCATTTCTATAGGAATTGATTTGAGTGAAATTTATACACCCTTCAAACACTTTTGAGTGACGAGTGATATACCCGTGAGGGCTTGGTTATTTAGTTTACTCCATTTTCAAATAAATTGCTAGCTGGGTATTTATAATGTGTTTGAGACCAACGTTCATGAAGTGTTATGAGTTTTTATATATTTATGCTTTCTTAAATAATGTCTTTGCTTGAGGACAAGCAAATGATTAGTGTGGGGAATTTTGATAAGCACTATTTTTTATATTTATTTAAATTAATTTTTATAATAAATTAGTTTTATTTATTTTACATTATATTTATTTTAAGCTATATTCTATATTTTACACTAATATAATAATTATGTTAATAATTATGTTTAATAAATATTTTTAGACTAATCTTGTTTCTTTTATATTAAATTGTTTAATTTAACCTAGTTAATTTAGTTTGCTTTGTTATTCCAGCAGCAGCCAAGGCTTTATCCCTTATTTCATTAGATGTTTCGTTTTATTTTATTTTATTTTGTTTTGTTTTAATTACGTAGAATTCAACAGCCCCACTTGTTTTAGTTTTATTTTACTTTGTTTGTTTTTCTTATACTTAACGTACGTAGATTGCGAAGAGTCGAAGACCAATTCCATGAATGAGCGACGTGCGACGAATAGATTGCGAAGACCGACTCCGTGATTTCAGCTACGAGCGACGACGCGTGGATGGCTGCAACTACTTACGATTTCGGCCACAAATTATTCCACGGATGAACGGCCAGAATTAAACTTAAATTAGTATAAATAGGGACATAACTTTCAGTAGAAATCAATCAGTTTGTATAGAAGAATTTTATTTATATTGTAAGCGTCCCTACGATGTACTGCTGAGTTCTTATTTTTCCAATTCAAGGATTATGGAAGTTTGATTCTACAAGACCAGTAAGCTTTATTTAGCCTAAATTATTCTTTGCGCTTTATTATCTATATATCTTCTGTTATATTCATATGAATGAATTATTGCTTGATTAATTGTTGCAATAGGGCCCATTGTTCAATTGTCAAGTTATTATATTGCTAGTCAGAACCTTGAATTCGTAATTGTTTAAGTGTTTTGATGTTAGTAGAAAATAGCACAATTTGATTATAACTGATTTTCGTTTTGTGTTATGGAGATATATAGTCTAGCTTAAATGAACCGAGCTTATGAGTTTGTTGGCTAGGATTGGTAGTCTTTCTAATTCGATAATGCTGGTAGTAAATTAAATCCTAAGAGCTTGTTTAGGGTTGTTTATTAGCTAGGGAAGTAATTAAAGAGCTTGTTTTAATTACCGACGAAGTAAGGAAAGACAGGTTGTTAGAACTTGTTAATAACCATAACCAGTCTAGTAAAGAGTAAAGTTAGTTTGGCTTGCATATCAATATCTGTCTTGTTAGAATTAAACTGATATTATTCCTTGGGTTGGATACCATTGTGCCATTGACATTTACTTGATAATTATTTGCTATTTGATATTATTTTCCATTTTCCATTTTATTATTGCTATTTAAGTTTCGATTCTCATTTCTTTATTTATTAAATCTATTGCTAAAGATAAGTCTAACCAGTCTCTGTGGATACGACCTTACTCATCGCTATTACAATTCATAAGAGTAAGTATTTATTATTTGGTGGTTTCGACACCCATCAGGCCGCTATCGCGCACACACTCACTTTCCTAGAGTCTACTATCTATCCCGGCCGGAAATAGAAGCAAAGCACAAAGAACTTCAACCACACAAAACTAAACCCACTTCACCATTTTCACATTCATATGACAAAATTCAAGCATCAATCATAAGATCTAACATGGGGCACACACACCCCTCAACTAATCTACTCTAACATTATCAAATCCAAGATCAAAAATCAAGAATAAACAAAGCAATAGATTAAAGCAACAATCTTTCTAGGAAAAGAGTATTATACCTATGGAAACAAGTGATCTACTTCTTCTATCTTGATTTTCAAATCTAACAAAAGGTAATCTATTCTAATGGAAGTGTAGTGTTCTTCCTCCCCAAAGGGGAAGAAATGAAAAGAAAAATAAAATCTAAAAGATAGGTGATAAGACTCCGAGATACCCTTATTTCAGACACATTTTAGGGTGTTTTATCGCATCTGTAGCATCCTTATTCGGTAAATTATGTGCGTAAATGCTTGAAAATCACTAACTGATGCACAAAAGCTATTTTTAGCTTAAAAGAAGTAAAATAGGAGCCTCGGGAGCATATAGGACCAAAAGATGAGCTTAAAGAGCAAACCAGGCAAAGGTGGAGCCCCGGAGGACCGATCTGGAAGGCCACACGCGTGTGAGCAAGCGTGGAAACTTTTCAGAAGCTCCCCACGCACGCTCACACGCGTGTGAGAGGCGTGGAGGCGTGATGCGCGAATTTCAGCTAGGGTTGTCATTTCGGAGACTATTTAAACCCCTTTGATGAATTTTCAGGGGAGGATTTCCAGAATTTTAGTTTTCCCTTTTCTTAGTTTTTCTTTGGAGAGTTTTCTCTATTTTTTTCTTAGTTTTTAGATTAGATCAATCTCCATTGTAGAAGACAAAAAGCTTGGATTGAAGATCTTCTTCTCTCTTGGTGATCTCTACTTCATTTCTATAATTTTAGTTATCTTGTTCTTGGATTGAATTAGCTTTTACTTTCATTTCATATAATGAGTAACTAATTTAGTCTAGGGATTTGGATTGTGTGATTGAATATTGCCTGTGTGATGATCTTATTTCTATATCTTGGATCTATGAGTTTGTGTTGATGGATTATCTATTTTTGTCTTTTGATTGTTGTTTTGATGATATCTTGTTTGGATTTGACCAATCTAGATGAAAGATTGAGCTCTTAGCTTGACTCTTTCATGTCTTTCATTAGAGTTAGGATTTGAAGCTTTACACAATCAAAGTTCCTATGGACTTCTTAAGAATAGTAGGATAGTGTGTAGCTTAAGTGTTTGATAAAATTCCTCTTAGAACTTTGGATGCTTGTAGGCACTCCTAAGTCAAAGAAGCCTTAGTACACAAGGTGGAAAAGGACTAAGACAACACACTCTTGAATAGACAATATCCTAGCAATCCTAATCCATGACCTTAGACTCTCACTATACAATGTTCATAAACACTATCCAATCCCTACCCCTTTTTACATATTCCCAAAATCACTTTTATTTTACTACTCTCTTGCACTCACAACCAACCAATGAACTATTCTCACTCACAAATCACCCTTCACCACACTCGAATCCTATGCATGATCCAATCAAGTAAACTCCCGAACGTTTGACACACCTCCACGTCCCTCCTTCGAGACCGACACTCGGGGAGTCACAGACTTTCCATTTTATCATACAAATATCTTTTGACACTCCAACCTTACGCAAAACCGCAATGTAATTAGGAGTTGCTCTGAAAAATCCCATCAAGCCCCTTAAATAGTCTCCGAAATTTCGCCCTAAATATTTCCGAGCTGTGTCGCGTCCACGCGTGTGGGCGTGCGTGGCAGCATTCCAGTACGCAACCACGCGTGCCACCACGCGTGTGGCGTGCGTGGACCTTAAATTTGCTTCTATTGTCTTCTTCTAAGTTGTAGCTCTTGACGATTCGGTTCCATAGCAACTTGCCTCGTCTCATTCGGACATTCCTAGCTCCGGTTACGCCTATTTTACTGAGGTGCCGCCGGAATGCCCTGCGAAATTTTAGATTCGTGCAAATTATATTGAAACACATATAATTAGTCCCTAGACCTATATGCAATGAAATTTTCCTAATCTAACAAGTTTTTAGGCCTAATGGACATCTAATATACCATATTTCACACCTAAATTACCCCTCAAACATGGCTACTTTTGGCACTTATCAAAGTTTCCACACTTTAATCTTGCTTGTCCTCAAGCAACTCATAATCAAACGCTAATCATTTAAGTGCCAAAAGTAGCTGTGTTACTTAATCAATTAACCGGTCTATCAACTCTAGGTGTAGCCAACGGAGTGGGTGAAATAACGCACATTATCTACACAGAATGGTAACCACATGCCATACACTCTAAGAATATACAAACGAAGCAAAACCCCTATGGTCTCGTTTGGACAATGCAACACACACACCCTTCATACAACCAAGCATGCAATCCAATTTAGATTCACCTTAGATTTTACAAAAGCCTTTACGCCAAGCCCCCTAGTGGGAACGATGTGCACACCTCAACCAATACTTTTCAACTAAACGCCAAAGCCCAACGAGTAAATAATCGTTCGGTTATAACCAACCTACTTCACTCTTCTTCACAACACATGAAGGGTTGCACTATCTTCTAGTACAAATCCTTGAAATTCACCCCTTGACCACCATGTCGGCAGTGAACTCAACACCACTTGTTTTTCAACTCATAACCGAGTTTAATCTGCTTCTTTCTACTACAACCGAGTAGAGATACAAGTTTTAAAGAAATAAAGTTTTTTCTTCTCCAACTAAGAGATCCTGGCTTCTTGAATTTGGATATTTTTCGTTTGAAGCTGCTCAAGTCTCTTGGTAATCTTGATAAAAATGTTAAGCTTTTAGTCTCTCCAGAAATGTCAAGTCGTCGTGCTGTGTTGAAAGAGCGCTCCTGGAGTCGCGCATCTTCTTCCAATCCCATCGTTGTCAATGACTCGCCCACTCACTCCACTGAGCCTTCACGCACTCGCCAAACTCGCCGAGTCTTGCCTCCTCCGACTACTAGCTCTGGCTCGAAGCGCCCCGCCGAAACTTCTCTGCTAGCTCCTTCCGCAAAAAGAGTGGTCATTGGTCTTGAAGTCGACGCTGATGACGGCATCGCCCAAGGCGCCTTCCCAATGCATGACTGGCTGGATAAGGTGATCCTTCCCAAGGACGCGGCCTACTCGTCTAGGTGGCATGTTCACTAGACGACAGTTTCGAATTAGCGCCCGAAGTATAAACGTTCTTAAGAAGTTAACTAGCTAAACAGTTAGTATAGCAGCTACTCAAGTTCTATTCAGCAATTTCCAATATTCACTTCGTTATACCCACTAAGCAGGTCTCTCAATTATAGCATAACGATTAGTAATGCGTTATACTATAAAACTTACTCACAATAATCATAAGCAATGATTAACACATGTAAGAAATCCCAAGTACTGATCAAATCATTCAACAACCAGAATCAAGAGATTCTGTAAGGTAAAAATGAGGTACCCCTTTTTGATGCTGCCTGGTCTTAGTTCCAGCTCTGTTCCAAAAGCTTGTATGTTAGGAATAAAATTGTAATAGTTTTGATGAGCCAATTTGTAATTTTAGAAATCTCCTATTTTATTTTTAGAGTGTAGAGTTTTGACCCGAAAGGCAAATCTTGACAATAGTTTGGTTCGAATTATTGCCTTATAGAGTTCATTTTATTATGACTCTTGTAAGTCATTTACTTCCACTATACATATGAGTATACATGATCCAATGGACAAAGCCTATTTATCATTGCTAGAAGACTTAAGTTCGAATCCTATGGAAGACATTTTAAGCTTTGGAAAGCAAAGAATGGAGCTAGTGGTATCACGGCTAAGAGGTCAAGATTTTGGTCAATAGAGTAACTTATGGAGGAAGTCTGGGTCAAGTGATCTAAGCCGAGAAGAATCTCAAAATCCACTATCTCTACAACTTACTCTATGTAATGCTAAGAAGGATCAAATATATTTATTTGATGGATATGATCGAATGAGCTGAAATGGAGAAACGGTGAAAGACTTGAGCATATATCCAAAGGTCCAGCGTTCGAATCCTACTTGTTACATTTTTAATACAAAGGAAGAAGCTTTTGGAGCTAGTTACACGGCCAAGTTAAAAGAGCCTAATTTTGGTCAATAGAGTAACTTTTGGAGCCAGTTTGGTCAATGGAGCAAGTGATGGAGGAAGTCAAAGTCAACATGGAGGAACTTTGCATGGATTACATACGCATAAACTCTACATGCGTAAAGGTTACCCTAAAACAACTTGGAGCAACTTATGGAGCAACCTAAAGTGGAATTTATACTTAACCATTTTTGCATGGTTCAAGTTTATTCTAGTACGTGATCATACAAACCAGAAGAAATCTGAAGATGGTGATTTTCTGAAGATTATTGTTTATACTCAAACAAAAATCACCCGGTAAATATTTTGAAAGATCAACTTGTCCAAGATCAAAATCAAGAGCACAACAAAGTCAAGAATATCAAGCTCTGAAGGATACACAGTCTGCAATATCAAGCTGAGAAGGCAACAAAGTCAAAAATTGGAAGCTACAAGTTTCAAGAATCAATCAAGCCGTAAAAGAAGACTTTGTGAGCAATTACAGAGGTAATTTGTCAAAAGTTACCAGCGACATTAAATGTGCAGATCAAATTGGAGATTTTATCAGATCATTTTGGCAAGTTATCAGATCAACGGTATGGTCATTAAATGAGAAGGTATGGCCATCAAGATCAGATTGGAATGGCCAATCAGATCAAGTGAACGTTCAAAATTTGAATGTTCATAACGGGCAAATAATTCTTTGAATTATAAGAAGCCCAAGAAGACTTGAAGACAGCAGAGGTTAAGAGACGAAATTGAGAAGAGGAAATAACAGCGATCGGATCTACAACGAAAAATATAGAGTGCTGAGATATTTGAGCTATACACGAGAGAATTCAAGTCTTAGAAAAAGAAATCTTTATTTCTTTAAAACAAAAGTTGTATCTCTACCGAGGGTAGAAAGGTGTGTAGCTGGGTGCGTAACACTCGGGTGAACTAAGTGCAGCTTTGTGCGTACCACTTAGTTGGGAACGTAGCTTTGTGCGTAGCGTTCGGGAACGTAGCTTTGTGCGTAGCGTTCGGGGAGCGTAGCTTTGTGCGTAGCGCTCGGGAGCTTAGCTTTGTGCGAAGAGCTCGCGGTTGAGTGTAGCTTTGTGCGTAGCACTCGAGAGTTTCACTATTGTATCTGGGTGATTGAAGATAGTGGAAACCTTCCTTGGAGCAAGGAAGAAGTGGACTAGGAGAATTACACCATCTCCGAACCACTATAAATCTCTGCCTCTCATTTACTTTACTGCACTTTACATATTCGCATGTTTTAACATACTAACCCTTATGTACTGTGTTGAGCATATCTTCTGGGTTTGTGTGTTCCCACGTTCGCATGTGGCTCAAACTTTGCATACTTGTTCTTTGAGCTGTTCTGAGTATTTCCAACGTTTTGCATGCGAGTTATCTCTTCAGTTTTACGTAGTTTCGTCCTATAGCACTTTACCGTACAATATTCCGCTGCGGATTTCAAGTTGAATTTATTCACTTGGAATCACTCTGGTTGAAGTGTTATAAAGTTTTTAATTGTTTGAAAAGTCTATTCACCCCCCCTCTAGACTTTTCCCACCCTATCGGGACCAACAAGTGGTATCAGAGCGGTTGTCTACTGAGTTAATATTTGACTGCTAGGCAGATCTCATAACCTTCAAGATGAAGAGAGACTTGGCTCCGAACCTATTATTTTTCATTAGACAAATTTGATGATTGGAAAATACGTATGCAGGTCTGTTAGGAATATAGTGTAATTGTTTTGATGAACCAAATATGTATTTTAGACCCCCCAATTTTATTTGAGTCTAGCAACATTTTATGTCCAAAG
>CP025649.1:5076025-5089974 GCA_003576665.1 Ipomoea trifida | reverse complement strand
TTTGAGTCTAGCAACATTTTATGTCCAAAGTTTGAGTCTAGCAACATTTTATGTCCAAAGTTTGAGTCTAGCAACATTTTATGTCCAAAGGAATTGTTTGAAAAGTCTATTCACCCCCCCCTCTAGACTTTTCCCACCCTATCGGGACCAACAAGGTCCATCTATCTGCGCTACACGATGAGATGTGGGAAGTAATTACCAGCGGTCCGATCAAAATTCTTAAAGCCAATACCGCAACCGCACAGACGAGTACAACACCGCAAAACATTCCTAAACCCAAAGAGGAATGGACTCCTGAAGATAGACAACGAAACAACTTGGACAACATTGCCAAGGATATTCTATTCAAAGCTATCGATGATGCAACGTTTCCAAAGGTCCGAAAATGCAAAACCGCAAAAGATGTTTGGCAAACACTAGTCAAAATGGGCGAAGGAGATGAGCAAGAAAAGGAAAACAAACTCACAATAGCATTAAAGAAATTTGAGGATTTCAAGATGCTGAATGGTGAAAGCATAGCCGAAATGGACAAGATTTATTAAAATCTTGGGAGAAATTACTGATCTTGAAAAGGAGATTGATCAGAAGGAAATATCACTCAAAATCCTACGTGGACTACCGTCAAATTGGGATATGAAGGTCACAGCCATGCGAGACCATAGGGATCTCAAAACTCTTACCACCGACAAGCTCTTTAGTGATCTAAAAGCTTATGAATTTGAGATGAAGTCAAGAAAAGACGAAGAACGCGAAGAAAGAAATACCGCGCTAGTCACCGAACAACCGTCTACATCGAGGTCAGTAGATAATAGTGAATTTTTATCTGACGAAAATTTTGCTTTGTTTGTTAGGAAATTTAAGAAGTTCATGAAGAAAAAGAACAACAAAAATTATCCTCAAGCCAGCACACCCAGATAGACGAAAAAGGAAGTTCCAGATGCGAACTTGTGTTTCAATTGTAGAAAGCCAGGACACTTTATGGCAGAATGTCCTTATCCAAGAGTGAGCAAAAACCAAGGTGATAATGCTCAGGAGGACACCAAGGCAAAAGAAAGAAGATTCAAGAAAGACAAAAGAAAAGCATTAATTAGTGACCCACTTGAGACAAGTGATAGTGATGAGTCATCTAGTGGAGAAAGTGACACCTCAAAGGATGACAATGCTTTATTCTGCATGGATGCTTTAAGCAGTTCATCAACTCAAGACTTATGCTTAATGGCGCATGAAGTTGAAGAAGATGAGGTAACATCTAATTCTTTTGATTCTGCAAGTACTTCTTTTTCTAGAGAGTCCTTCTCTCAATTTATGAAAGATTGTCAGACCGTTATGGACACTCATTCTCAACTCGAAGAGCGCAATAAATTTTTGATTCTTGAAAAAGATGAAATAAATGAAAAATTGCAAAATGCTCTGTCCGAGGTAAAAGAATTGAAGGCTAAAGTTATTTACCTTCAAGAAGAGTGTAAATCAAGAGAAGTGAGAGAACACAACCTCAGGGGAGTAATAGCCACATTTACTCATTCATCCAAAATAATGGATAAAATGGTAAATATGCAGAAACCCTCAGGAGATAAAACCGGTTTGGGTTATGATCCATCGTGTTCTCAAGCCTCTCAGAAGTTGACCAATTCTACTACGACTTTAGATAATAAAGTACAAGTGGTGAAATTTGTCAAATGTCAAGATTGCACAGTGAGACAAGGAATTGGTTATCAAAAAATTGCCAAAAATAGTACTGTTGGGCCGAAGCCTTATTTGCGAAATATTTCGCCCAGTCAGTTCAAAAGGCAAAGTTCTGTTCCCTTAAGGAAATATTCCAATGAGTTTAGTGCAAAACAACATTTGAAAAAGGGGAGATTTTCGAATGGTGGGCCAGGGAGATTTTATTCATCTGAGAAATATTACAAAGAAATTAAACCATGGGTAAAATCAAGGTTTAATTCCTTTAAGGTCTCTTCCCAAGTGCCTAAACATCGAGTCAGTTTTCAAAAACAGGCACCAAAAGTCTTTTCCAAAATTAGTTATGATTATAAAGTCAACAATGGTTACAAATCACCTTTACTTGGTTCAGTAAGGACAAGGTGGATTTGGGTTACAAAAATTACTAACCCCCAAGGACCCAAGCAAGTCTGGGTACCTAAAAATGTTTAATTTGTTTACAGGAAGTTTGGTACTTCGATAGTGGATGTTCACATCACATGACTGGAAATAAATCTAGTCTAGTGAATTTTAAGAATATCGAAGGACCAAAAGTAGTTTTTGGAGGAAAATATCGATACGGCCAAACCAAAGGAATTGGAACAGTTGAACGCAATGGATTAAAAATCGAAGACGTATCTTACGTTGAAGGTCTTAAGTTCAACCTCTTTAGTACAAGTCAATTCTGCGACAAAGGTTATTTAGTTGAATTTTTCAAAGACAAATGTCAAGTGAGAAATGAAACTACTGGAGAAATTGTACTGCAAGGAACGAGAAAGAGGAACATGTACGTTGTTGATTGGTCTACAACAAAGGAATCAATATGCTTAGTTTCCAACAACACAAACGCTACAAGCTGGGAATGGCACAAGAAGCTGAATCATTTAAATTTCAAAACGATCAACAAGCTCGCAGCAAATGATCTAGTCAGAGGTCTACCCAAAATAATCTACAAGAAAGATCAGATTTGCGATGCATGTCAAAGAGGAAAACAAATCAAATCTTCATTCAAGTCAAAGACACTGGAATCATCATCAAGACCCCTTAGTCTACTACACATGGATTTATTTGGTCCAGTAGACCCAGTAAGTATGAGTGGTAAGAAATATACACTTGTTATTGTTGATGACTTTTCCAGGTACACATGGACTATTTTTCTCAACAAGAAAAATGAAGTTGAAAGGAAGCTACCGGAA
Organism: Ipomoea trifida; assembly: GCA_003576665.1. Taxonomy (NCBI): domain Eukaryota; kingdom Viridiplantae; phylum Streptophyta; class Magnoliopsida; order Solanales; family Convolvulaceae; genus Ipomoea; species Ipomoea trifida. Next base: position 5,087,080 of record CP025649.1, on the reverse strand, counting down.
TTGTTGAAACAACTTCAAATCGAAAAGGAACTCAAAATTGCAAAAATACGTACGGATAGAGGTACAGAGTTCGTAAACGGCGTGATTCAAACCTACTGCAGCATGCAAGGAATTCTACATCAATTATTAGCTGCAAGAACACCGCAACAAAACGGTGTTGCCGAAAGAAGAAATCAAACACTCAAGGAAGCCGCACGAGTAATGATTACAGCAGCCGACTTACCGAAACGGTTTTGGGCAGAAGCAATTAATACTGCTTGCTACACCCAGAATAGAAGCCTTATCAACAAGCTGCACAACAAAACACCATATGAATTATGGAAAGGGAGAAAACCTAACCTTAGCTATTTTCATTCTTTTGGATGCAAATGTTTTGTACTCAATAATGGCAAAAGCTATCTGAAAAGTTTTGATGAGCGTGCAAATGAAGCTATATTTCTTGGATATTCATCTACCAGCAAAGCATTCAGAGTATGGAATAAATCAATGATGGTGGTAGAAGAATCAATTCATGTCGTATTCGACGAATCGTCAAAAGTCAAGGAAATTGAGGATCCAAAAATTGGTAATAATGTTCCAAATAATTTTATTATTACTAATGAAGCTTCAAGAGACAATGTTTTACAGGGATTAAAAGATCTGGAAATTAAAGACTCCAATATTGAGCAAAATGGCGCACAAGGCGCAGGAAATTCAAGAAATGAAGTAGAGGAAGTTGTAGAGCAAGTTGGGGTGGAAGTTGATACAATGGATGGAGTGGAACCTATAGAGGAAGTTGTGGAGGAAGTTGGAGTTAGTGGTGGGACCCAAAGTGAACCCGCTAACTTTCCCTCTCTCTCTACACGTGAAGATGACTCCATTATGCCACCCACTTCACAAAACAATTTTCAACCAGATTTAAGATGGCTCAAAAATCATCCACATGATTTAATTATTGGAGATGTGCATGAAGGCGTGAAAACCAAATCAGCCGCAAGAGACGCAATGTTTTCGTGTTTTCTATCTCAGATTGAACCAAAGGAGATAGATGAAGCTTTAAGTGATCCTAGTTGGATTGAAGCCATGCAAGAAGAGCTGAATCAATTCCAAAGAAATGACGTATGGGAGCTTGTTCCAAAACCAGGCAATTACAATGTAATCGGAACAAAATGGGTCTTCCGGAACAAAGCAAACGAAGATGGCACCATTGTTAGGAATAAAGCAAGACTGGTCGCAAAAGGCTATTCACAAGAAGAAGGAATAGATTTTGATGAGACGTTTGCTCCAGTGGCAAGATTAGAAGCAATCCGCATTTTCCTAGCATATGCAGCGTACAAGAATTTTACAGTCTACCAAATGGACGTAAAAAGCGCATTTCTAAATGGTTTACTTGAAGAGGAAGTTTACGTTGAGCAACCACCCGAATTTGAGGTAAAAGGTGATGTTGACAAAGTCTATAAACTAAAGAAGACATTATATGGGTTAAAACAAGCACCTCGAGCTTGGTACGATACCCTGTCAATGTTCTTAATTAGTTGTGGTTTTACCAAAGGACTAGTTGACAAAACCTTATTTAGAATTCAAGAAAATAATCATATTTTATTACTACAGATTTATGTTGATGACATTATTTTTGGAAGTACTGATAAATGTTTATGTGAGAAATTTTCTAAGCTCATGCAGAACAGGTTTGAGATGAGCATGATGGGAGAATTGAACTACTTCCTTGGACTACAAGTTAAACAAATGAAGGAAGGAATTTTCATAAATCAAGCCAAGTACACCAGAGACTTGATCAGAAAGTTTGGCTTAGAAGGAAAAAGTTCAGTCAAAATTCCCATGAGTACAACACAGCGATTAGATAAAGATGACGAAGGAACTGACGTTGATCCTACGATCTACCGAGGAATGATTGGATCTTTGCTATATCTCACTGCGAGTAGACCAGATATATCTTACTCAGTGGGTGTATGCGCGAGATTTCAGTCAAAGCCGAAAAACAGTCATCTTGATGCTACGAAGAAAATCATTCGATATCTCAAAGGAACTATCAATGTTGGATTATGGTATCCAAAGGAAGGTAATTTTGAACTAACCGGATATTCAGATGCAGATTTTGCAGGTTGCAAAATTGATCGTAAAACTACCTCCGGAACGTGCCAGTTCTTAGGGGGAAGGTTAGTTTCATGGTTCAGTAAGAAGCAAAACTCCATTGCAACAAGCACAGCCGAAGCCGAATATATCGCAGCAGGGAGTTGCTGTTCGCAAATTTTATGGATGAAGCAACAGTTGAAGGATTACGGAATTAATTGCGAGGACGTTAGTATTTTCTGTGATAATACTAGCGCGATTGCAATTTCACAAAATCCTGTACTTCATTCACGAACAAAGCATATCGACGTACGACATCATTTTATCCGCGACCACGTCGAAAAGAAGGATTTAAGGATCGATCATATCCCTACAGAAAATCAAATTGCAGACATTCTCACAAAATCGTTGTGTGAATCTCGCTTCGCAACCTTAAGGCACGAAATGGGGATGATCGAATTCAGCTAAGTATTTTATTTTATGCAATCTATTTTATTTTAACTATGTGGCGTGAATATGTGATCCTAGCTAAGCTATGTTTTTATTTTGTTTACATGTGTGCTTTACGTGTTGTATGCATAGCATGTGTGTATTTAATTTTCACCTGCTTGTGTTTTTACTGTGGTGAGTCACCCTTACACGTGTGTTTTGCATGCAGTAGAAATGATTATGTTTCACATGCTTCTTATCTGCTTTAGATAAAATTGTTTTTGGATAGTTTGGTAATTTTATTTTCGTGTGACCCTACATGCTTGTACCTTCTTATTTTGTTTTTAGCATATGATTGCTCTCTTAAAATAAATGGTATTGCATAGTTTTATTATTGCATGGGACTGTTCACGTGAGTAATCTTGAGCTATCCAAGCCAATAAAATACCCGCCTCTTGACCAAAATTGACTTATAAAAGCCGAATCATCCTTTCAAAATTTCAATAACACCCTTTTTCGGCCAAAGGAGTGGATCTTTAATAGAAGGGCATTGTGGTAATTTTACCCTTATCTAGCATTTATAAAGATCTCTTCTCTCTCTTTCCACCCAAACCCAAATCAAATCCCAAACCCTTCATCTTCCTCACCACTCTCACGCACCACCATAGCCAAAGAGCTTCAAAAATTCCTAAATCCTACACCAAAAATCCTACCCACTCTAAATCAATTCCATAAATGGATTCTACTCAACCCAACTCTCCTATTCAACCCCAACCCATTGAAATAAATCCACACATCTCCAAAGTCACGCAAGGCTATCTACTCGAGAATGGAGATTTTCTCAACAAGGCAAGGGATAAAGACTTTGCTCAAGCATTACTCAATGGAATGGAACAAAGCAATCTACTAAAGGTATGCAACTATCATTTTCAAGGAGCCTTCATAGATGCATCTTTACAGTTTTTCGAGCATGCTTCGTACGCGAATGGTGTAATTTCATCTTTTGTGAATGATACTCCTGTGGAGGTTGTTGCTAGTGATATTAGGGATGTTTATGCTTTTCCTGAGAATGCTTTGCCTGTTGATGATATTGTGTTTGATCATGACGAATTTTGGAAAATTGTGCGTGTGGATGAGATGAAAGTTGTCCCGGATTTTTCAGGATACAAAGTGGAGTTGAGATGGGAATTTGAGTTGTTGGCGGATGTGATACAGAAATGTGTGTATCAACTGTTAGGAGGAAATGACAAGTTATCTCTCAAATATGCCCGAGTAATGTATGCCGTATTTCATGGGATAAGCGTAGACTGGAGTAGATCTATGTTTGAGAGGTTGTGTCACTTTGTGAAGGCTAAAGGGCATGTAGGATATGGCCTTTTAGTTTGTGAAATTTTGAGAAGGAAAGGAGTGAGAGTTGGTGCAGTTAAAGGATTGACTAGAGACAATTTTGTATTGAAAAGGAACAAAAAGAGAAAACCAAGGGAAATGGAGTATGTGACTCAAGGAGAAGGTAGTTCCCGTCCAAGAAGAGAGGATATTGTTGATCTCAATTTGCCTAGTCAAGGAGGAACAAATATAGAAGTTGTTGGAGTTGCCGAAGAATTTAGAGTTGGTGATGTCGAAGGTGTTTGTGTAGTCGAAAGAGATGAGCCGAGAACAACATTAAGTCAAGTTCTTGAGAGTGTTGGTCTTAACACTCCAAGTGAGGGATTGGTTCGTGGAAATGAAGAAGATATTGAGGAGGAACAAGGAAATTTTCATGTGCACTTTGAGGAGGATGCCGAAACTAGAGGAGGAATGCCATCTTTTGAGAATGTTGTTGAACCATCTTTGGAGCAAGTTGGAGAGCAAGTTGGAGAGGAACCCATAGAGCAAGTTGAAGAGCAACATGTAGAGCATGTTGTGGAGGAAATTGGAATTCAAGTGGGGAGCTCAAGTGCCGTACAAAATGACAACTTTGAAAATTTAAGGAGTGAATTGGAGCAACAATTTGAGCATATAAAGGATGGTTTCGAAGAATTCAATGAAAGGTTGGAAAATTCTACCAAGGCTACAAATGACAAAATTCAAGCCTTGAGTGACAAAATGAATGGAATGGATAAGAAAGTTGCACGAATCAACCCGGTATTGCGTGATGAGGTCACGGCACTCAAAGCCGAATGGAGTGTGAATTTTCAAAAAGATAAAGCCGCCATGACCGAAATAATCCAAGCGCAAAAAGGAGAAGTTACCATTTTGAAAGGCATGTACACACATCAGATGAAACAGTTGGAAGAAATAAGGAAAATTGTTGACAATTTCTGTAAAGTCCAAAACGAAGAAGTCCAGAAAGTTAGAGAAGAAAATGCAACAATTTATGGGACTTGTAACTCATTGGTTGATTTGCTGCATGATATGGCTAAGGACATCAAGGATCTCAAAGGGAAGCAAGAGGAAAGTTTATCTCTTGATCGTGAGATTAGGGTGCAACAAAAGGCAGATGCTTACTTTTTCCCGAGGATTTTAGATGCTGCCAAAATAGGGGGAAGAAGAGTGGTCAATCAATTTGGCCAAGTTGGTTCGAGTTCCACCGCCGCTACACAGGGGGAACGAACACAGGGGGAAGGTGTACAATCAAGTTTTAAAATTTTTGCTAACCCCGCAGGAAATGCATTTTCTACCTTTACAGCCCCGAGGCAGCCAAGCCAACCAAACACACCCGCGTTGACTGATCAGGAGCGTGAAAATAGATTGGTTGATCTATTTGCCGACCACTTTGGAGTTACACACGATGCAATCTTGGACCAAGAAGAAAGAAACCCAAGAGAATGCGCAAGGTGGTATTTGCGTGGAGTGTGACACCCCAACCTCACATAGGCTGAGATAGCTAAAACTCAACATAAAAGCTGCCAATCTCAACCAACAAACCAACATAGCGGAAGCAATTTAAACTTAAGGGCGTCATGCCACATCTAGGTATTAACAAAGCCTAGATGCACAGGCTAAACAAGAAACGAACTAACTGTCATATCATAAAACTCAAAAAATCCTCAACATAATCCATAAAAATCCAAAGGAAATACTCAGAGTACTAAACAAGAGTATCATAAGATTTCAAGGCTCACAGGCCAACAAAACCAAGTCTAATCAGAACTAACTAAGGCTAATGTCCTCATAAGGAAAGCTCTAGCGCGCTCACGATGCAACTACTCCATACCTGGAAAACACGCAAAGAACCATTAGCAAAAGAATGCTAAGCAACCACCATTCACACCCGCAAGGAGATATAGATATACATAAGCTTGTAAATAGGTTTACACACCCATATAGAATATAAACACCAACGAACTGTACAACAGTGCAAATCGATACTCAACAAGGATAAACTGAACGAATCACAAACCAAGACTCAATCCAATAAATCCAATAACCAATAACGAAAGCATAATGCATAACGAATCATAAATGAGATACCAACTGAACACAATCCAAAAGGAAACATCCAAACTCAAGAGAATGACAAGGTATCAACCGAACAATCCAAAGAACTCATAAGAACCAACAAAGAAAGACATCCCAACACCCAACCAACCGAACCAACCATCAACCAAGTCACACCATAAGTCAGAAGTCAATAGTCACGAGTCAGACGGGGTGATGAGTCCCACTCACAGGGACCGAAGTCCAATAGTAACCAATAGTAACCACAGGGGTAATCAACCCAAATCACAGGGGTAGCGAACCCAATAGTAACACAATAGTAGCACAACAATAGTAACCAATAGTCCACAATATAGTAACACAATAGTCCAAACCAATAGTAACCAATAAGAGCACAAAGGTCCACAATAGTAACACAATGGTCCATCACCACAACCATACTCCAACACCAACTCAACCAACCAAGACGTGGGTTCATCTCAAATATGAACACCAACCAACTCCCAGATCATAACTCAAAAGATCAAGAGACCAAGGACACCAAAATGGAAACCAAAAGCATGAATCAATACTCCAAACTAAGGCATCAAATGCTCAATGAAAGACATGAATAAATACTCCAAATACATGGTGAAATACTCAACAAAACAATCCAACAATGATCTGAAACAAGGGACCAACAACAGACAACAATAGCAGAAACTGCTCTCTGGAAACAGTTTCCCAGAGAACTACGGAACACCCTCACGGACACAGTCCACCGCCGAACCACTCCGCAAGGAGCAGCCGGACTCCCTCAGCGGGCCACTCCCTCCGCCCGTGCATCCGTTGCCACCTTGCGGATCGCCCTAGCGGGTTACATTATACCGTTCGGGTCTTCCGCAAGGCCAACCCAATCCCAGATTCCAGAACCAAAAGACATGAACAAATCCAATTTCCAGAACACAAGATCAGACCAAAGACACTCACATTTCATCCATTTAGAGTCCAAGAATAAGGAAATCCATAACATCATTGATCATACAACACAAGACAAAGATCAAGATGAAATCCAACAAGAAACATCCAAGAAATAGGCTATTCAACAAGAATTTTCAGGATTTCCAATCACCAAATCAATATATATAGAATAAGGGAATAAAATAGTTTTGATGGACATGGATGGTTACCTCAAAGAGCTTTTCCTACTCCAATAAGCCTTTTGCTAGCTCAAGAAGCCCCACCTTCACCTTGATCATCTTTTCCCAAAGAATCCCCAAAAGAACACTTATAAGATTATATAAAAAGGCTATCTAAAACACAAAATGCAAGATGAATCCTAGGATAGATGCACTTACCCACTCCAACAAAGCTTAAAAGAGCAATCTTGGCTTGAAATCTTGTAGGGAAGATGAAGATGAATTTTAGGGAATTTGGAGAGGAAATGGCGCAAGAGAGTGTAGGAGGAAGAAATGAGTGAAAGTCTTAGGGTAATTTGATCTTCAATTCTTATACCATGAATACATACAATATTTAGGGTGTAAGACAATAAATGATGTGGGCTTAAGTAATCTTATAGAATAATGGGTGTAGGAAAATTAATATAATCAAGACTAGTAAGTTGGGCTTATTAAATTCACCCCTTACAATTTAATTACAAGAATTAGCCCATAGCAATGTCTTAGGATCAATATATGTCTATATATAATATATAATCAAGAGTGTGGGCTTGTAGGAATATTTAATACCAAATATTGCAAGGGTCCAAATTAAATAAATCCCTTACAAGAATAAATACAATTAATTGGGCTCTTGATTAGAATAATCAAATTAAGCTCAAGGAGTGCATATATATATATATATATATTTAATAGGAAGAATTAGCCCAATTGGAATTAATTAATTGCCCGAAGAATTAATTAGATTGCCCAAGGAATTAATTAACGAACGAAAGGCTTGAAAGGAATTTACGGGGCGTTACACTCTACCCCCCTTAAAAGGAGCTTCGTCCCGAAGCTCGAAGCTAACGGGAACTTGAAAACGAAACGGTTCAAAGGAAACGAAGATTCAACGGAATTTAAAAGAACGATTGCTCAACCAAACTTAAACTCACAAACATGCTAACATGCAACTAACTAAACATATACTAAGCCTAAAACTTACCCAGCTAAACTAGCATGCAAAGCAACATAAGCTAAACTACTCAACTACACTACGGGTTCTACTACGGTGCTAACTAACGAGAAACTAACAACTAACCTGGATAGCCTCCCTGAGACGAACTGCCTGGACCGTGGGGTGGATACGGATAAGGGTACGGGTAAGGTAAGGGTACTGCTGGTACGACGGCAGATACTCTGGTGGCACTTCGATCCCAAGCTTATTCTCGATGTAGCCCAAACGCTGGAAGCCACGCTCCATCCTCAGATCCAGGGTATCGAACCTCGCCTCCATCATGTGCTGCATCTCCTGCAACTGCCTGAGTACCGGGCCAACTGGTGGCGTAGGAGCCAACGGATCATGCTGCTCCTTCCTTCTGTGCTCTCGGCCGGCCTCCCCATCGGTTCTTCTTCTTCTTCTGCCTCTTCTTCGGACTCATCACCTCCAGCTTGCTCAGCTTGCTGGGCCCCAACTAAACCTCGCAACCTCTTATGCGGGATACGGTATCGCTCAATCAGCTCCCTGCTCTCGTCAGCTGGCATCCTACTCAACTCGTGAGCGGTGATGTACTCGTTCCCCTCAACCTGAAACAACCCGGAGTACTGCAAACTCGGCGCGTTGAACGCGCTATGAACCGGCTGCTTGACCACTCCCGGTCACACTAACTCTCTTCTGCTGAAATATCCAGCTCAAGATCATCCATAAGGCCGATTGCGCCTCTTGCTCGTCTTGCAGAAACTCATGTGTAAGATCATCAAGGTAGGCAAGTCAAACTTCACTCTGTGCTTCAGAAAGTATGCAAAGGCACACTCGATTGCCGTGACCTGCGACTGTTGTTCCGGTTAGGCAACAAACTCTCTGCAACCAAATAGAGTCAAGATCCTCTGCTCCCCCCGTCAGGTTGTGCTTGTCGGGGCGAGTATCCAAAGCAAGGTTCTCGTTCTGCCTGTCATGTATCTCAGATAATCACGGAAGCCCACTTCTTGCGTCTCAACCCACGCATTCCGCTCATACTCATCAACACCCAACGGTAAATTAAGCAGCCTACCCAACTTAGGCGGGTCCAACGAAATCCTTATGCCCTTCACTATCGAAGTGATCACGGGCATCTGATTAGTGGTCTTAATCTTCATATTTTGATAAAACTGATTGACCAAGTCGGGATACACAACATCTTCAATCCTCAAGAATGTGTTCAATAAACCTTGAAAATTAAGCATATTCACATTTCGGGTGAAAAATGTCGGGTCAAGAGCTTTACCATCAATGATGTTGTAGCGAATGTTGCTTGCCCCTTCCGACCTCGCTTGATTTCTTCTTGACATCCTTGCGGTTGATGGGGATCGAACTGGGCAGTCTTGGACTAACCGATAATGCTCAAACTGCGGACCTCCTGCGGAAGCTTGCGGACCAGGTTGACGGACGTGTGCGCCCCTGTTGCGATCGCCGGAGGAGAAGTCGCGGATGTGTTCTGCGGACTTGGGTGTGCTGCTGCTCTGCCGTTCGCTCTCTGTTGCGGGGAGAAGAAAAGGGCGGAGGAAAAGCGGACGGTTAGGGTTATATCTCGCTCAGAACTGGGAAAAGACGCATGTGCCCTTGCTACTTGCGGACTACCCGAACGGAAGGCTGCACGCCGTTGCGTTGTTTATCTTGTGCGCGGGTCACCATGACGGAACACCCCCTTCCGTTACCTTCTGCCGCACACACACCCGGAAACCCTCCACGGAGAACCTCGTTCTGCGCCGCACCATTACTGCTGGCCCCTTTTAAGGTTAAAACAGAGCGTTGTGACTTGAACACCACCAGCTGGATGGCGTGATTCCTTGTTTAAACCATAGGGGCGGGTTCGAGACTCCTTGTGAACATGGCTAGGTCCTTAGGTCTCTTTTTTCCCTTGCTTTTGTTCCTTCGTTTTGACTTCACGAACTTCCCAACACTTGTAACGCGATCGGGTCTTCAGCCTTCTTAACGAAACGCAGCCTAAGACTTCCTAACTAACGAGGGGTCTCCTAAGGTTCACTTAAGGATTCAACTAGCTACGAACATGCAACGAAAGGCTCGGAAAACACTTTAAACCACTTATTTAAAGACTAAGCTCGAGGTTACCTTCTTCAAGCCCATTGGCTTCAGCTTGCGTGCGGCCATCACGAAAATCCTTCTTTGTGCGGTCCCGCCGGCTGGTGCTGTCCTCGGCCTCCACTCGGCCGGCTGCCTCCACCCTCGGCCTCTCGAGAAGGTCGGGTCGCCGCTGGGGCTCCCTGCGCTGCGCTCGATCTCGTCTGAGGTGGCCCTCCTCTCTTCGCCGTGCACTCGAAAGCCCGGTGACCGCAGCCCGCAATTGAAGCACTCCACCAACTCCCTCGCAGTCGCGACCGGGGTGATCCCTCCCACAGCGCCTGCAGTCGTAGCGCCGGGTGCGCGCTCCATCGCCCCCTGAACTCTGCCCGGAGCTAGGGCGAGCTCCACGGCTGTGGCTAGCACTCCTCGCTGAAAACCGGCTCGCGACCAGAACCCCCGTGCCTGAACCTCTTGGAGTCCGGAGCTCCACCCTCGGCTGGCCGCTTGGAGCGGTCCTGGATCCCCTGACGGATAGACAGCACGCGATAGTGGTCGGCTGCGCTGCTGTAGGCCTCGCTGAGAGTCTGGAACTTGAACACGACTAGGGCCATGCGGGTGTCCAAGTTCAACCCGGCTATGAACGCCTCGATCCGAACCTCCTCCGTCGGAGCTAGCGTCGCGGCGAAGCGAGCCAACTCCAAGAAACGCCGGTGATACTCCTGCACCGTCTCGACCCCTGAACGAGATGCAAGAACTCTTCCTGCATCGCTGCCTTGACATGCGCTGGGTAGAACCGGGCTCTCAAGCGGTCCTTGAACACCTCCCAGCCAAAGCCGGCCTCCTGCCTCATTGCCGGGCCGCCGTGAACCACCACAAGTCGGCCTCCTCCTTCAAATAGAAACTCGCCATCTCGACCTGGCGACCTGGTGGGCACTCGAC
>CP025649.1:5061027-5075025 GCA_003576665.1 Ipomoea trifida | reverse complement strand
TGAATTTGTGTAGTTTAGGGACCCAATTGCATTGTTTTTTAGTTCGATGGCCTAATTGCAGTTTCATGTGTAGTTCGGTGACCTATTTGACCCTTATTCCTACTTTTTGTTGTTATTACTATTATTATCTGTGGATGCCAAAGACCTTGTGGTCTAGTGGCACCCGGTGTTCCGATTTACACTCTCACATGGATGATGTGAGTGGGTTCGAGTTTCAGTGGAATCAACTGTTGACTTTTTGTGCTTCAATAAGCCCAGTTTCAGTGGAATCAACTGTTGACTCTTTGTGCTTTGATAAGTTGAGAAAGTAACTATGTATAGATACTACATTGTTATATTGGTCAATATATATGAAGAATGATGAGATGACGTGGAAGGTGAGAGATACTACATACGGTAATTTCGCCGCTGAAACATCGTCGTCGTATTTATGTATAGTGCTCAGAATGGAGTAATGCATAAACAAATGCATGTGTTAAAAGGGAGACAATATGACGGTTGAGATGTACCATACATCATTTAATTTATCCACAGTTTTATTCACGCCAAGATTTGCTAGTTTTCGAGACACTTGAATTGTTTGATCCACTCACACTAACTGGATTCAGGTTTAAGAGGGGTGAAATCAACTGGTCCTCAATTATTTTTCAACGGTTTAATATAATTTATAATTTTTAATTTCAATTAATTTGATCTTCGAATTGTTTAAAATTTTGTCAATTAAATCCCTTCATGAACCAAATTGAAGAAATTTTAAAAATGTGAAAATCATCATTTCCGTCCATGAAAGGGTTTAATTGATCAAATTTTAAACAACTCAAGGATCAAATTAGTTGAAATTTAAAACTAGGGACTACATTAATAATTGGGAAACAAATAAGGGACCAAAATGATGATTAACTCTTTTAGATATTTATATATTGTCAAGTTTTTATAAGGGAAAGTTATTGTTTTGATCCCTCAATTATTTTATAATTGACAATTTAGTCCATAATTTTTAATTTAGTCGAATTGACCTTCCAATTATTTTAAATTTTGTCAATTAAATCCCTTAGCCACTGTTTTGGTAACAAACGGCCGACTGACATAATAGTGGTTAGGGGACTTAATTGATGAAATTTAAAACAATTTAGTGTCAATTTGATCAAATTAAAAATTAAGAGCTAAATTAACAATTACAAAGCAATTCCTTAATGAAAGGTACACATAATGACACATATTATTTGCATATAAATATGCCTTCTTCAAAAAAAAAAAAAAAAAAAAAAAAACACTCGGTCATACTATTACACATAAAACCTTCATAATTTAACATCATACATGTTACAATTTTTCTCATTTTGAGAACCTTAAATCGTTAAGGGAGTTTTCAAAATAAATATTAGTTGCATATCTAAATTTGTTATTTACTACATGCCAATGATATTAAGTAGCGAAACTTAATTCTATCTATTGCGGGAGAATATATTTTACTAAAATCAATTATAGATCTCTATGTGAACCCTTGGCTACAAAGCTCACTTTATCACACCACCTCATTATCGTGATTCCTCTTACATACAAATGTCATTTATAACCAACATGGTTAACATTCAATGGTGTGCGTGCTATAAAGATAATTTATTTAGCGAGTTGAGCTAATGCGTTAGTTGCTCCTTTATATTTTAAATAGTCATGACACTTCTAGTGTCTAGCTTTTGATTCAGATTATAAAATGAGCAATTATATAGGCAATTGTGTTGTCAACAACTATAATATTTGTATAATAATTTTCTCTCATATTTATAAAATTAATGGCAATCAACTAGATTGTTGTCATTTTCCAAAGTTATTTAGATCTTGTTGTTCCACATCCCTAATATTATGTTTGTTTTGTACACCTATAAATTTTGGAGATGACGGAATAGTGATTAATAAAAATTACCAGTTCAACAACTCCTTTAGCTTTAAGCACAAACCCACATAAACAAGCTTAGGGTGGGTTTGGTTGACGGGTTTTGGTATAAGGTATGGGTATCAAAGTGATTGTTATTGTTTGGTTGATAGATTTTTAGAATACTACTATGGGTTTGGAATACCCCATTAATTGAAAAACTCATACACTCATTAAATAAGGAGTTAATTCCAGAAATGGTCCTCCGACTATTGACTTTTACCAATTTTAGTGCTCGATTTTTAATTTTACCAAAGTTGGTCCCTTAACTATTGATTTTGTACCAATTTTGGTCCTTCCGTTAAATCAATGTTAAATAGGTGTTAAAATTGAGGGCAAAAATGTCAAATCAAATATTTTAACCTTTCTTCTTCATTTTGTTTCCCCTTTACTACCATTTTTGCTATCAAATAATAATAAAAAAACACCTAATACAACAATAAAATATACAATATAATAACACTCCACATACATCCAGTTAGAGAATTTACAAAAAAAAGAAAAGAAAATTATTACGGAGTATATATATTACATTGCAGTAAACCAAAAAAAAAAAATTACTTGAAACAATTTAGCATAAAATGTAAAAATATATATATATATTGACTCACATTGTTCCCTATATAATCTTGCGATAGAGGAGGGGAAACAAAGTGAAGAAGAAGAAGAATGATGAAGATGATGATGATAGATGATGATGAATATAATTGTAGGAGTGGAAATGTGTACATGGAAAGTCAAACGGCAACAGACAGTATAAATAAATGTGTTTGTTGGAAGTGAAAGATTATGGAGAAGAAAGCATGCAAGTTGGTAGCAAGCTAAGCGTGTGGCGGAATAAAATATGGTATATGCATGCATGGGAAGCAAGCAAGCTAGCTAAGGTTCATGCAAATATAATAATAAAACCAAACACGCTCACCTCGCTCGCTTTTAATGGATCAATAATTAAAACTACTATAGTTTCTCTTCTCTGATCTTCCCACGCTTACGCTTTAAATGCCACTACACTTCACCTTTTTCTTTTTCTCCTCAATCACCCAAATCTATCACTCATTCATGCATTTTTTCCTTTATGCTACAAACATATATATTTTTTTAGTGATGGGCATGGGACCAAAGATACTTCAGAACTGATTATATCCATCATTCCATTCATATTTTGTATTTTTTTAATACGGAGTATAATTTTGCCACTTGCCAGCTTTGTCCCATCTCAGTGTGAGCACACAGTTTTTTTTCATATATATATATATATAAGTCTGCTCAAATGTGATCGCGTCTTCCCGTGTGGCCGTGCGGTTTACACCCCTCAATGTTAAAAAATGCACCACTCAATGTTAAAAAATGCAGCATTCAATGTTAAGAAATGCACCACAATGAAAATGCATAAAACACCTTATAACTCCCCTGTTTCAAATTATGCATTTCTGAACACTGTGTGGTGTATTTTTTCATACCTAGGGGTGTGTTTTTGGTGATGTGTACCTAGTAGTGCATATTTATGTGGTGCATTTCTTAACATTAAGTGGTGCATTTCGTAACATTGAGTGGTGTAAACCGCACTGACCGCACGGGAAGACGCGACCACACCTGAACTCTACTATATATATATATATTAGTGTTCAAATAAGTCAAATTAAAATTGGATGATAGGCTAATTATTTTATCAAACATGGCCTAATGTTTAGTATAAATTTTAAAACCTTTATTCGATTTACCACTTGTTAAAAAAAAAAAAAAAAAAAAAGTCTCACTAATCAAGTTACAATCATTTTCGCCCAGTAGTTTGTAGCTTAATGGTCTTATGTGGCTCTAAATGAGAGGTCAAAAGTTTGAAAAGATTTTTTTTTGGACACCAAAATAAATCAGATTTCATAGCATCCAAAACAATCAAAGGTGGGTCATGAATCCAAGAAACACAACCAGACATAGAACGTGTCTCCTAGTAATAAAGTGGGCAACACAATTCGCTAATCGCTTAACAAAATAGCACAGACCGACTATGGAGCTTGCGTAATCTTTAATATCATCAATAAGCAAATCAAATCCCGATTCGCCGGTAGATAGTCTCGTGCAGAGCATAAAAGACCTCATGAGCATCAACCTCCACAATCCTTTTCCTTTAAACCTCGTGAGTCATTATAATGAACACCGGAGATAAAGTGAAATACTGAAATTATTTTTATCTAATGGAAGATATTTATATATATTTTTTTGAAAAAAGTATTGCATTTATAACTTGCACTCAAATTTGCATTTGTTGACGTGGACTGTGCAGGTGTCATAATCTTTTATATTAATTGAGTTTCAAATTAATTGACAATTCAACTTTAAATCAATTATAAATTAATACGGGAAATTGGTGGTTTTGTTCTATTAATTATACATGTATGTTTATGAATTATCATCATACACAAACTTTTCACTTTAATTGTATAAAGTGGCAATTTTAATCTGCCAGTAACAAATTATTATAATATTAATAATGCATTTTAAAATTTCAAATTATTGAGGAACACCTTAGTTATTTTTTTATTTATGTCATTTTATATTAAATAATTAAATAATTAATTATTAACTTTGATAAACACTTTTTTTTTTGCCATAGGAGTGTAGCTAAAAATTAACATTGCACTTCAAATCCTCATAATATTGAAAGACATATTAGTCATTTCATAGAGTTTTTTCAAATTTCCTCAACTAAATCTTCATATATACCAATTATCTTCATTTGTAATGAAGAATTGCTAGTTTTCTAAGATTTATAAACATGTATCTACTTATCTTTAGCTTCGAAGTTAAATTTCAATTTACTTGTTAGAAAATGAATTTATCTTTCTAAATAATCAATGTGATATTTACATGCTTGATTTCATATTTATATATTAGTGTAATATATGACCAATATGTATTTTGCAACGTTTTTGTTTCTTACATAGATTCTTGAAGAGCATCTAAGCAAAATGGATGCTCAAATAACATACATTGATTTGTGAATTATAATATGTATATTCATATAAACATTTCTTTATGTAGGCAAACTATTTCATAACATTTTTTTTTATGTGTCAATGATCTAATATATGCTTATTTTTAATTTTGTGATGTCTTGTTGCAAATGGAAAATTAAAGATGCAATTGTGGTAGAACCACTGCTCTCTTTTTTTTTTTTTTCTTTTTTTTTTTATAAAGAAAATAGAAATGATATATGAACTGAAAGTGCTTATAGATGGAAGACTCACCCTAACTTATTGACATGAAAACAACAACGTACATTACTATTTATTTCAACTACGGAGTAATATTTAGTAAACTTATAAACCAAAATAATTTTAAATTTTTAACTTCACTCCAATGGCAAAAAAAAAATGTTTAATTAATTATTTAATACAAAATGATATAAATAAAAAATGACTAAGGTGTCCCTCAATAATTTGGAAATTTAAAATGCATCATTAATATTAACATAATTTGTTAGTGGTGGACTAAAATTGTTATTTTACACGTAATTAAAGGGGAAAATTTGTGTATGGTGTTGTGGGAGTCGGCCAGGTTGGCCGAATTCAGTCCGTACTCGATTCGAGACGTAGCGTTGTGGCTTACCATGAGGAGGGACATAATTAAATGGTTAATGTCCGCATACTTATAACCTATTGAATTTAAGTAGAATATGAGAACGATATAACTAACGAATTTTGTGGTTAAGCGTACTTAACTTACCGCAATCACAAGATAGGTGAGCTAATTTCCCTATAAAATATCATCATATTAAACGGTACAAAATTTGGTACGTGTCTTGTTTGAATTGTCAAAAATAATTGGGCTTGACAAGGTCAATATGATATCACACATACATCCCAGGAAGACTCAACAGCCATGCATTTATTTCAGAAGTTGGCATATTCCTTCTCGAAAGGGAAAGAATTCAGAAAAAAAAAAAATGTTCATAGGCAATGCCATCTCCATTCTCATCTGATATGGGACTGCCGACCTTTCTAATTGTAAATGGATTAATTCAAATATTGGAGTATAGTTTGTAGGACCTTTAGTGATGGCCATCTCCATATATCATATATGCATATACGGTACGGTGTATCTCAC
Organism: Ipomoea trifida; assembly: GCA_003576665.1. NCBI lineage: Eukaryota > Viridiplantae > Streptophyta > Magnoliopsida > Solanales > Convolvulaceae > Ipomoea > Ipomoea trifida. Next base: position 5,068,988 of record CP025649.1, on the reverse strand, counting down.
TCCCTCAATTTGCATTCATATCTAATCGTTTATACATTCAAAGCTATGATATAAAATAGTTTATCATATATATAACAAGGTTCATCATTTTGTGTATAACTTTTACATTGCAATTATCATGGCTTGTTTATATGTGTTTATTCACAATCTATCACTTTAGAATAAACTGACCTGCACTGTGAAGGCTTTAGTAACCATCTTGATGTTATATTATAGAGAAATTTCCGTTTTTGGTCCCACGACTTTGGTATCATTTCCACTTTTGGTCCCTGACTATTAAAATTTCCACATTTGGTCCCACGACTTTTAAATCCCTACCACATTTGGTCCTTCCGATCAAATTCCGGCTACATTCCGGTCACTGACAATTATTTTCCGGCAAATGTGTTCAGTTAAGGACAATTTTGTCATTTCATTTTTTAAATTTTTAATAAAAAAAAAAACAGATAAGCGGCGACGCCGGCGAAGAAGAAGAAGACCGTCACCGCCAACGGCGCCAACGAAAAAGAAGAAAAAAGTGCCAGCCTTTTCAATGAAGTCACCAACGGTGGAGTCAGAGTCACGAACAGTCACATCAAGTGCAACATATTTCTTCAAAAATTTAACAAGCAAATCTGATTTCTATTGTCCATTAAAATTTGTAGGAACTCCATGCACAAACATCTTTAATGTGGGATACCCGATACCCACTGCATTACAACAGAAGAAATAGTTTCAGCACACTCTTGTTAATGCATTAAATGCTAACAATTCAACATTAGTCCTTAACTTACAAATTTCCTAATTGAATCTATCTTTTTTCTTGTTAGTTCAATGGAAGAGGAGCAGATCTCAGATTCCTAGAAATAAAATGTTAATCTGATTCAAATGTTAATCAGATTTCAGCCGTGATTCTGAGATGCTCAGCGAAGCATTCTCCAGCTACGACGGCAAATCCGGCGATGAAGAAGAAGACCGGCGGTGGTGGTCTGGACCAGGTCGTGTGAGTCGTCGGCAAATCCTCGCCCGGAATGGCGGCTTCAATGATTGAAAACGAAAAGGGAAAGGCTTTGGATTTTGTTGGAGGAAGAGGAAGTGTTTGCTTGGTGGACAGCAAGTGGTGGTGATGGTCTTCTTCGTCGGCGCCGCTGCTTGTTTTTTTTTTTTTTTTTTTTTTTTTTTTTTTTTTTATAAATTTAAAAAATAAATGACAAAATTGTGAACATATTCGCCGGAAAATAATTGTCAGTGATCGGAATGTGGCCGGAATTTGATCGGAAGGACCAAATGTGGTAGGAATTTAAAAGTCGTGGGACCAAATGTGGAAATTTTAATAGTCAAGGACCAAAAGTGGAAATGGTACCAAAGTCGTGGGACCAAAAGTGGAAATTTCTCTTATATTATATATTGTGAATCAGCATCTATAGCAGTAGCACTTTAATTTGTCATACTAACTTTTACCCTAACTTCTTAAGCAGGTCAACTACAGTAATATGAACACTGCACGTATAACACCAAGCAACACCTCTTATATATTTGTCAAAATAACTGGCTTGACAAGGTCAATATGATTGATCCTAGCTAGGAAGACACTCTCAACAATCACGAACTTAATTCAGAAGTTGCCTTATTCCTTATCAAATTGAAAGGGAAAGAACTTAATTAGAAATCCATTCTCATCTGATATGGGAGTGCCGCGCATTAATTCTAATTGTAAATGTATTAATTCTAATCTTGGAGTATAGTTTCTTGGAGTAGGACCATTAGTGATGGCCATATATATATATAATTTGCGTTCATATTTAATTTCAACGAATTGAAAGAAAAGTAAACAATTTAATTAGTTGGTTGATGAGATTTCAATTCCAGAATTTAATTTAATTTCTTTGGTTCACAATTCATTGGAGCTTATATGTTTTTTTTTATTTATTTTAAAGTAAAGCTAAGTGTGCCAATTATTAAAAACAAAAAAGAGTTAATTTAAACAGAGTCGTTGTCTTTGATGGCAATTTCAAATTTAATCTCGAACTATCATTTTTGTCATTTAACATCTTAGACTATTATATTTTAAACACTTTTACTCATTCTGATGGCTTTTCGGGTGAAACCCTATTTTAAGCAATCAAGGGTATTTCCGTTTTTTCAATTTATTTTTATTATTTTTTCAATGAGTTAATTTCAAGCAGAGGTCTCTGGTCTGTCTTTGTTGACAATTTCAAATTTAATCCCAGAAAATTAATTTTATCATTTAACAACCCAGACTATCATTTAATGCCCTCAGCATTTAAAAAAATAAATAAATAACTTTACATGATTATTGGTTGTGTGAGGTAAAAGAAACCCTTCTAACAAATTTTAAAAATGAAAATATGTGTTGGATGTTGCACTTGCTAATTGGTGCGGATTGTAGTCATTGCAGGCACTTGCGGTTATATGATAAATGTAATTCTGCTTGTGGGCATGAAAGAAAAATGCGGGTGATTCAACAGTAATCTCTACTCTCTAGCATTGAGCAATCCAATCAGGAATGGACGTTTATCCTTACCAGTGACTACACAGCCGTCTATTATACCTTCAAACCAAATAATACTTCAATGTCTTGAAGTATTATGCCAACATCACCGAATGATAAACCTCTCTATAAGTGTTGCAATATATAATGCTAGAGGACATATAAAAAATATTCTATATGTTGTTCAAGAATCAAGATGGAACGAAAAGGATTACTTTGCTTTGGATTCTGTATAAGATTTTCTTTCATAATTTGATGCTGTGATGATTAGATGTTTCATTTATACACACATATATAAGAATGCAAGTTGGGTCTAGGGAAGAATATATCTGCAGGTGAAGTTTGGGTCTGAAAGCTGATGTCTTCATGCGCTGACAGTAGAGAAGCAAAACTGCCTAAGAATAAGCAGTGTGCAGGTTCCCACATCGGCGGAAAACAAAAGGTGGAGCCAAGCAGTGGCGTATAAAATTGGGCCGGCTGTGAATGGATTCCATACTTACCTGGACGGGGTCGATGGGCGATCAACAAGACCTATGGCCTAGATTGATGACTTCCATTGCACTTTGGAAGGGTGTTAATCTAAGGTCTACCCTTAGAGGTGGAACCTACGTCATAATTTGTGGTAGTGGGGGCCTGCGTTCGCGCGGCCCCTATCCAATTTAATGCTAAATGTTTGGGCTTCTGTGTTGAATCTCATCTTAAGTATACCAATCTAAAAGTTTGGGCTTTTGCTTTGAATCTCATCTTTAGTATATACCGAATAAGTAAGTGGCTTTCTCCTTTAAAAGGCCTTCTTTTTTGGGCCCAAGTATTGGATATTTCGTTTGATATTGAATGTAATAATAGTCTTAAATTATTAGTCTGAAAATATACATTAGAAATGATCAATATCACTGATAAGATATTTAGGTCACTAATCTCAGTTTAATGTCTTAGTATTGTTCATGTGTTGAAAAGAAACAATACCAACCATAGAATCTCAGTGTACAACAGCAAAACCAGACATGGATTAAAACAAAGGCCCAAAACATCTTGGTTTTTTACTTGAGCTATATGCGGCCCATTTCTGTAGTTTCGAAAGGTAGTCAAGCAAGTAGAACATGATTCTTGTATTAGAAGGTCATTGATTTCATTCTTATTAATACATTTTCGGTTGAATTTTTTGCACAGAATCTTCCTTGTGTAGTTTACTTCTATATGATTTGTGAATTACTATACATAAGTAAATGTTTACCCAATATACATCCTTAGTAGTAACTATGAATTTCCTCTATCATTCAAAAAAAACAGTGACTTAGAGGTTTTGTATTTTAGATATGTATATATTTCAAATGAAATTCTAAAAAAAAAAAAAAACCGTATTTATTATTATAAATAAAAGTGCATAGTTCATTTCTATTTGTAATAGTAAGTGCAATGCCATTTTTAGCATTATAGAAATTTTTCATATCTCAATATATAATCCATTATTCCCGTACTTAGAAATGGCAATTGGAGAAAGCGAACTAACTTATTGGTTAGGTAGTTGATTTAGTAACTATAAGATTACAAATTTTACTATCAGTAGAGATCTTCTTTGGTTTGAGCTAGTCAATTATTAACAACTTAAACTGGTTTATTTCCTTGTAATCCTTTACTAGCTAGGGTCACAATGTAATATTTACGCAATACACGCATTCAAGTAGTGGTTGCATTAGCCACTTTTATATTACTAGTCAATTTAGGAGAAAATTTTAGTCACCCTAAAAGTGCCCTGAGATTTTCAATTAGTAATAATTATACAAAGTATAAATGCACGCTCTCATAACCTCATCAAATTGATGAGCTTTTAATAGCGGTAGCTCACATGTCAGTGGAATATCCAAACAAGCTGTAATCGAGCTGTTTAAGAATTCCAGTAGCTGTCTTTCTAGTTCCACATTCTACTTGCTCAACACCATGCATATCCTCTCTCTTGAATTTCACACACAATATGTTTTTTTTATTCTATTAAAATAAGAAAGATCTCTTGATTTTAAGTTATTCTATTTTTATTCTTCAATTATTTTATGAAATGGAGATTTTGATAGTTCTAGAAACGAGATCGAAAATACCAGCTTAACAAGGGAGGGAAAAAAAAAATCTAAAAATATCATCCAAAGCTAGTTGGCAATGTTACAATTTTTCTAATTCAATCAATATAATTCAACACACACATACATATATGTGCATTGCGTAACCAAACTAATGTCCAATATGAAAAATTAAAATAAGCAAATAGTTAATACGGAGTATAATTTTAAATAGGTAAGTTATTCAATGTACGTAAAATAGAATTAATTGTAATTTTCTTCTCAAAAAAGAATTAATTGTAATTTAGAGATCGTGCTCGAAAGGAGGACCCAAATGCGGCTTCAAAAACCTGCCATAGGGCTCGACCGAGACATAGCATGTCCAACTGCAACATATATATATCAAACAAAGACGAGATGAGCATGGACAAGCTAAAAGAATTCTGACGGAGCCAATTTTCAACCACAAGATTGGCTACAACGGAACAACTATCCAGAACATGAATAAATGAAGTCAGACACGCTAACTTGTCATCAACATATCCACTACGATTTTGACCACGGAGAAACGAAACAAGTTAGTCTTCCAAAATAGATAGTTTGAGGAAGTAAGCTTAACAAAGATAAAATGATGAGCTATTTGTGAAGTATTTATTAGAACTGGGGTTGGAGACGTCATGGATCGATTTGGTGTACTGATACCATATGAGAACCATAATTCTAAGAAGAATTTTATTATTATTTACAAAATACAGAAACAGATGTACTCCGTATTTGGAAGAGTATAAGGATTAGTCATAATCAGGTCAAAAATGATAAAAGATAAATTTACAAAAATACAGTGAGAGAGAAAAGAAATCATAGTCTAACTAGAATACATAGTCCAAACAAAAACTTAATCAAATACAAATAGTAATAACAATAAAATAAACTGTAAGATGCAAAGGAATCATTGATTATATATATATATACTCAACTTGGTTAATAATGCAGATTAAGAAGCAAGAAAATCTTCATGAAGAATATTATAAGAGAGATAATCAAATCAATGTCGGCATAATTTATTGGATAAACAAACAACAGGCCTAATGCATTATCTAACATTCTACCAAATATATAACACGATGAAGCCAATGACATTGTGGTCAAGTGACTCTTTCAAATGGAAAGTCATGAGGTTGAGCCTTAATGGAGGCGGTATTGACTCTTTATGAATCTTCAATTGATTAGAAATTTTAACAAAAACATCATTTTTTTTACCAATGTCCACATTGTTATAAGGTGGACCTTGGTACATAATATAATTTGCATTGATTGGTAAGGTTGTGTACAAAATGTCCCACTCCGCCAAAAGTTATAATAATTATGAAAGTGTATTATTGAATTTAACTTGCAACTTGCTCTAATACCAATTAATAGTACTACACTACTACGTCAAAAGTTATAATTAGTAACGAAAATAAAACTTTATTTTTTATATTTAAGTAACAACCAATACTACATTTCGTAATCCGCAGTCAATGACAAGATATTGAACTTAACTTTCCAGAGATATATCCAACGTATAAAGTTCTAACATAAGTATAAAATATGCCAGTATTACCAATTGTACTGTTAATTTATACATTATCTTTACATTACTATACGCTTACATATACTTTTCAATTTTATCATTTTTTTCTTTTCCTTTCTATATTGTCAATACAGTTAAATTTTTTTTTTTTCTTTATGTTTACAAATTCTTTTTTTATTTTACATTTTTTATTTGTCCTTGATGTATATATTGATTATTTTTGTTGTTTTTTTTTCTTTAAAATTTTACTATTTTTTCTTATTAGACATTTATTCAATTGTACAACGTGTAGTATTTAACAAGGTGTTCGGTAAACTTTGACCTTTTTTATGTCAAGGATTTAATTTTAATATAAATGGTTGATAAGGGGCCTAAACATATGGTTCATATTGGAAACAATTATAGACAATAGAAACTTCATTGCTGTTAAACATGGATCTCTACTTTGACATGCAACTTATCCTTATTTTGCCGAAGCAATGATAGTATTTTACTTTTCTATTATGGGATTTGTATCATGCATGATGTATTATCAAAGGATGTCAGATCTTAGTAAAGCACTTTTAATCAGCGTCCTTTCATTATATTCTTTGATCATTTAATTTGTTAGTCCACTCTCTTGCTAGGATTGCAAGTTCTTAAGCTGGTTCATCAACTTGGATGTGTTATGTTACTGTATATCTTCAACATCTTATTTAATAATATGATGTTTTACCTTAAAAAAAATAAAGTAAAAGCGTAATAATTATAGGCCTTTTAGATACCATGCAAAGAAGAGGAAACCTAGCCTAATATGAAAAAAAATTATTTTAAAATTATGATTAAAGCAATAATAATCATAATTAATACTCCGTAACAACATTTAATTTTGTTCCTATTATATGAGTCATCAACCCAACCCAACCCAACCCAATCCCAACATGTCCATTATGAGAAAGTAGGACGATGTTGGAATCCTAGTCATAACTATTCTCTGTCAGGGACTCAGGGGATCGGAACTAGTATTGAATTGGGAAAGTATTTTTCTTCTTTTTTTTTTTAATATAAATTTGTAATAAAGAAGTACTCCGTACGTAGTAAATTATCATGGGACCCCCCTATTTTTACATCTAAAAAAGGTTACTTAGTAGTTTCTTTAACAGAACGTTTAATTTGGTTGGAGGAAAGGAATTAAGTGGGAAAGGAATTGTAATTCCATAATAAAAGAATAACGTGTGAATAAAGTAGAGTTTAAATTCCAGTGTTGGTTGGACAGAATAAAATTACTAGAAATTTCAATTCCGGGTATACATGGGAATTGAAAGAGAATAAGGTATAAAGTTCAAAATGTCCATTATTATTATTATTATTATTATTATTATTATTATTATTATTATTATTCAAAATTCCTCTTGCTTTAGCCTATCCTCTCCATCCTTGTTTTCTAATTTTTCATCTTTGCCGGATGCCATGCAACTTGCTTTCTTGTATGACTTTCGCGGGTTCGCTTCGCCCCGCTCTCTATTTTATTAATAATACATGCTTTTTCTATTAAAAAAAAATGACAAGTACACACAAAATATAACATATTAAATTCAAATACCACTCATACACCGTATCTCTTGAACTAGACATATTGTAAAAAATATTTGAGAGTTTCGAGAAAACTTACTTGATTAAGGTTGACTTAGAATGATTATTGCTTGCTTAGGAACGGCTTTATTCTCGAAGATAATACACATTATTAGCTAAAAGAGAAGGTCATACATCAATTTTAGGTTAAAAAAGAGATGGGTAATTTTGTCTCACGAGTATCTTTTTTTATTCCTAAAATCCATGGAATTAAAATCCCAAGGGGGGGGGGGGG
>CP025649.1:4962914-4975137 GCA_003576665.1 Ipomoea trifida | reverse complement strand
TTGATTCGCACAATTGGTCATCGCGCTTGGTTGAAAAGCCAGTGGCGCGAAGCTACCGTGCGTTGGATTATGACTGAACGCCTCTAAGTCAGAATCCGGGCTAGACCGACGCATGCGCTCGCCGTCCAAAACTTACTCAAATGAGAACTTTGATGGCTGCAAAAAATAAAATCCTTAGCAGTTCGTAGCTTTTGGGGATCGATCTCAGTCCAAAACTTCAAGTCAATAATTTGAATTCAAAGATGAATCCATTCACTCAGCAGTCCTGTTTATGTTCCACATTGCACACGAATGTTCTAAAATCCTTCGGGGTGGGGCGGGATAGTGCATTAAGAAGTCAGCCCAAGACGTCATATTTCTATTATAGTAAAACTTCGAAAATAACTCTATAGTTGGAGACATTGGGGATCGACCTCAGTCCTCATTGACATTACTGCTTCAACCTCAACGATGGTAAAGCCATTCGCACCACAATCGTGTTTGTGTACCAATCTGCATTAAAGTTTATAACCCAAGTAATTCCATTGCCTCCAGCGAACAAAATCGACTCAAAATTCTCACATGGCAGTCTCGAACCCCGGCCAATAAAATCTTCCTCCACAAGAGCAGAAGGCCGATCCATTCGAACACGGAAGCAATTTGCTTTCAATCCATCCAATAAAGGTCATATATGAATTGGGAGAATGCACCCAGCCACATTCCCGTGCCCTGCGTTTAAAAATTATATTAAAGATATTTGAAGTTAGTATAAAATAATAACAATAACGTATTGTCATGAACTTTTTATGAAATAACAATAAGGTAGTGTTGTGAAATAAATATGTTTAGAGGATGAATTTAATATATGTAATTTTGGACTTTAGATTACATGCATGAGCTTTAGGTTATAACTTCGAGAACATAGACAAAGTTAATATACACACCTTACCTTGCTTAGATGAACTTAATATAGATGTAATAAAGGACTTTAGATATCATATAAAGGACCTTTATGCGTGAACTTAATATAGATGTAATAAAGGACTTTAGATATCATATAAAGGTTAGAAGTTCCTTACAATAACTTAACTTGCATATAATGTAAAGTTCTTATTTGATATGATGATAAATGAATTACCCACCATATCTATCATACTACTAATTGTCTAACTACACATAAACTATGGCGTCATATTATATGTACAATGGTCATTACTAAATATGTTACGAAAGTAAATATATTATAAAACTTAAAGTCATGATTTTAAAATAACAATAAGTTACTTATGTTAAATAGGTAAGATAACATGGATGAGCTTAATATATATATGTAACTTCAAACTTTTAGATTATAACATGGGTGAGGTGATGTTAAACTTAATATACGTAAGTTGAGATAACATAGATGAACTTGCTATGATGTTGAATGACATAATGATGGCATGACAATAGGTGATGACATAACAATAGGTGACAATGACAAACATATCATATTTATCCAACAACTAAATCACATATTAGACTTGTGATTAATATTCATCAACATGGCTACAACTAATTATAGTTCTGAGACAACAAATATAACATAACAAAATTAATATTTGGTTCGGTTACTTTATTCGGGATGGAATCCATGACCTTCCAAACAATAAACACACTTTATTGCCAACCCGCTTTGAATCCATATTATATCGCAGCTGAACAACACTATAGTTTATTTTCAATTGATTGCGTAATAATGAAATTGACTAATAAAACACTATGTTCCCCTAGTTTTTTCTTGCAAAATATTTACGTAAGTTTGCTTAAAAATATCCAAAACTTGGTTGAAACTATCTAAATAAATAAAAAACTAAAATTAAGAGCAAAAGAAGCATTTTTTTTGAGAAATTAGGGGGGCAAACCGTAGATCTCGAAAAAATACGCGATTTAAAAAAAAATTTGTCCAAAACGGACAACCGAGTCAAAAGTTATGCCTTTTCAAACTTTCTACACTTTGCAACTACTCAAAAATGCAGTTTACCAACCCAGGTTCGTTGCTCTCTACGTCTCTCAGCGTCTATCCTTCGTAGGCAAGCAGTACATCAGAGCATTCGTCTCTATATACATCATTTACGATAACGTGCTATCCTTCTGCTGACTGACCGCGGAACATGGGATGACCAGCAGAAGAAGCTGCATGCTTGGAAGTTTGATTGAGGCACACTTCTTGTTTCAATATTTGTTGCAAATTTCTATGCGAATTTCCCACGTGTACACTTTGCAACTACTCAAAAGTTAATGGAAACCCAGCTCCGTCTCGTCGTACTCACAATATCGATTCGTTGTTTCCATTCACTTGGAATATGGAATATTCGGGGTAATATGGTGCATAAACATTTTTTTTTCAATGTCAGATATCCTTCCATGCTGCTGCTTTCCGCACACTGCATCATTCCATATTCCAATTAAATAAGTAACATCACACATTCTAAAAGCGTTGCTCATTGGGGTTTTTAAGATAATATTTGTCTTCACTAACAATGATTCCAAAAATGTGTTTTTTTTTTTTATAGAGCAAATCATTTTTGTATCTTTTACAAATATTTTAAGATAATATTTGGCCTTTCATTGCAATATGCTAGTGTGATATTCAATTGTTCATATGGAATTGTAATTGTGATTATTCATTGATTTCATGTATGAAGGGGAGGATTTGAATGTCTTTAGAATTACGGCCCAACTCTCGAGATTTTACACCTATTCAAGCAAGCAAACAATAAAGGGTTCACCTCCCATTTTGTAGCCTTAAGTCGATCGCACTAATGGTAATGATGTGTACACTCTAGTCGATGCATAATACCACGAAATATTTTCTCATTTAAGGCTAACCTTAAGATCAAACTTAATTTTTATATTTTTTTTTTCTCATTTAAATTCAACCTTAAGATCGTGAATTGCATTATTAAACCTTAAGAGGGTCAAATTTAATTTTTATATTTTTGGGAGGGCTTGGGATTTGGAGAGGTTCTTTCTCGAGAGGTGGTAGCAACCACAATGAGACCTATGGCTAGCCTAGGGAGGAGTGCATGCAACTTGGAGCAAAGAACAGGACACGGACGCGCGTCCGCCGAGGCGTCCAAATTCCAACTCTCTGAAGTTTGGAATGTCTGCTGTGGACGCGGGTCGGACGCCCGCGTCCGAAATGCACCTCTCTGAACTTGGTTCGCTCTGCTGCGGACGCGGGTCGGACGCCCGCGTCCGATTTTCATGCCTCTGAAGTTTTCGAAGCCTGACAGTAGAAGTCCCGCTGGACGCGCAGTGGACGCGCGTCCAGTCGGGCGTCCATCGCGTAAGATTTTGGCGGTTGGGCGCGGTTTAAAAAGGAAATAGAGCCATTTTTCCAGGGGATCCCAACTCATTTTCCATCTTAGTTCAGTTTAGAATTTCTCTCTCTAGATTTAGGTCAAAATTCTCTCCAATTCCACACTTCAATTCCATTCAAATTTCAAGTCAATTAGCTAGATTTGGAGAAGATTATGCACATCAACTTTCAATTGATCAAGATTGTTCGAAGAATTCCATTTCAATTCAAGTAATATTCCAATTTCTACTTTTGTTATTCAATTCTTAGTTTGTGATTTGATTTGTTTAATTGATTTGTGCTTTGATTTGTGATTTGATTTCAATCCTAATAGCTTAGATTTGCTCAATTGCTTTGATGATGTCTAGTTTAGAGATGTGTGGCTAGTTACCTTGTGGATTTCGACTAATTGAACATGCATGTTGTTTCTTGAGCTTTCATATCATATATCTAGGGTAGAATGATGTTTATTGTCCGTTTTGATTGTGGTTTGGGGTGTTTGTTTGACCTCTACGCCAACTAGGCCGGTTGCACTAGAGAATTAGGGTAGAAAGCTTTCACCTATGAGAATAGGGATTGCTTGAAGACCTCACCAACCACATTTCACTCTCACCTTTGAGAAAAGGGAGAGTGGAAGACAAGAGGCACATAACGTGTTTGTCAAAATGCCTCCTCTAGCCTAGTGATCACAAGGATGACATTACGGTCTAAGAAGTGAGTCCATTGACCACGAGAGTGGCGGTGGTGTGAGTGACCTTGTCTCATGTGAGTCCTATGAGTGATTTCAAGCCCTAGTACTTAAGGAAATCAAGAGATTACGTGTGTGCTAGGTTAGTTCGAATCCTCATTCCCATTAATTATTTTACAGCCCTTTAGTTTTTTGTTTTTAGACATCTTTATAATGACATACACAACCATCTTGTTAGGACTAGCTTTTGAAAAATAGGCGCTCTTGTGACTAATCCCTTGCTTACCGACTCCCTCCTTGCCTTTCCTTGAGAGCGATACTCGGGAACTTCTTCCCGTTTTAACCCTTACACCTTTCCACCTCCCACAAAATTACAACTCATCATCAGTCTTGCCCTCATACTCATAAGCAGAATGGCAGGGTTGAACGTACACACCGTCATATTGTTGAGACTGGTCTTGCGTTGCTAGCTCATAGTCGAGTTACCCAGTGTTATTGGTCTTATGCGTTTGAATAAGCGGTTTATTTAATTAATTGCTTGCCTTCGTCGGTCACTAGCAACGTCAGTCCTTATAGTCTTCTTTTTCTTAAGCTTCCTAGTTATTCTATGTTGCGTGTTTTTGGTTGTGAATGATTTCTGTGTCTTTGGCCTTATAATAGGCATAAGATGGATTTTCGGTCTGTTTCATGTGTTTTCCTCGATTATCCCTCTTCGTTTAGTGGGTACAGGTGTCTCGATCGTGCCTCTGGGCGTCTCTACACTACCCGTCATGTTCGTTTTAATGAGTCTGTTTTTTCTTTTCATAGCTCTGCAGGTTCTTCCGGATCTATGTCATCGCCTCGGACCTCAGGGTTACCTTGGGCCAATGTTTCCAATTCTGTGGTCTCTCCTACACCTATGCCGGTTGCTCCTATTAGCTTATCTTTGTTTGGTGCAGGGGGTGTAGCAAATATTCAAATGAGAACTTTGAAGGTCGAAGAGGGGAAAGGTTCCATGTGAATGGCACTTGCACATGGGTACTATTGTGCCTGTTCAGTCTGCTCGTGTGGAACCCTCACGTCAACGTGTCCATCGTCGTGGGCCCCGATTCGTTCTTCCGCGCTCTCATTACATGGTTATGCATTCCTCGACGTCTGCTCAGCGACAGTCTCCTGCTGCTTTAGTGGTCTTTTTTGATGATGAGGTCCTTACCTGCTCCTATCAGCCTGTCAAGTCGTCTAAATGGAGGGCTACAAATAATGGATGCTGAGTTTAATGCGCTGCTTCTGAACCGGACTTGGCGGTTAGCTCCCGTTGGTCCCACTACGCCGTACAGGTAGTTGGTTGGTTTTTTAATGTATATGCTTGTCACTCGTCCCGACCTTTCTTTTGTTGTTACTCGTTGGTGTCCGTTCATGCACAATCCGACTGCGCAGCACTGGTCTGCTTTAAAGCGGGTGTTGCGTTATGTTAAGGAATCTTTGGATCTTGGTTTGCGTTTAACAGGTTCATTGGCTACCACTGTTCATGCCTTCGCTGACTCGGATTGGGCTGGCTGTCAAGTTAACAGGCGTTCTATTGCTGGCTTTGCGATCTTTCTTGGCTCCAATCTGATTTCCTGGGTGTCTAGGAAACAACGTACCATTGCTCGTTCGTCCACTGAGGCCGAATACAAGGCTTTGGCTGATGTTGCTGTTGAGGTTGTTTGGATTCAGTCTTTTCTTCGTGAGCTCGGTCTATATCTCAATACCACTCCCGTGCTCTAGTGTGACAATCTTGGTGCCACCTACCTGTGTGCCAATCATGTCTTCCATGCTCGAACGAAGCATGTTGAGATAGATTACCATTTTGTTCGTGAGCATGTTGCTGCTGGTGATCTAAAGGTGAATTTTCTCTCCACTAAGGATCAGGTGGCCAATATCTTTACGAAGCCTCTGCCTGGCTCCCGTTTTGCAGAGCTGCGTGTCAAACTAGGCATTGTTCCTTGCCAACCGTCTGCTTGAGGGGGTGTATTAATGTTGTGTTTACTTATGGACTCTAGTTAGTATGTTATGTTTGTATAGGACTCTGGTTGTACATAGTATTAATCTTCTCTGTATTCTCTAAACATTATTCACGTAATATTGAATACACATACACTTCATGAGAATCTTATCATTCGAGTTGAAGAGTAGACATCCTGATAAGCACCAAGAATAGCTCATTTTAGGGGTCATTAACGGGCTAGAATTGTATGGTTTTGTACCCATTTCATAAGAATATCATGCGTTTAGACTCTAATGTGACCAAAACCGCTAACAAGATCTTGGAAGATGCTTTTAAGCTATTTTGCAGCCAAACGGAGGACCTAAGGCCGAAACGGAGCAGAAAATGGAGAAACCATGAAGCAGGAGCCTCCCACGAAGCCTCACACGCGTGTGGAGGGGCATGGAAACATTCCAGAGAGCCCCCATGACCTCCACCACGCGTGTGGAAGAAACGCGGAAAAAGAGCCTTCAGGACTCGACGCGTCGAGACCCCCAAATCAGCCCTAAAATCCTGCTGCGGGAAAATTACTATGTTGCCCCTATTTTGTTTCCCCTATATAAGGCTCCTTATTTCAGACCTTTGGGGGCATTAGTTTTAGTTTTTTAGATAGCTTAGGTAGGGGAGGAGACTCCCAATAGTTTTAGATCCAATTTTCCTTTACAAATTCTCATTAGATTAGATTTAGATTAGATTGAAGATCAAGATAGAAGATTGGGATTTCAAGAACAAGATTGTAAAGATCCCCTTTCTAAGGGTGGTAACCATTCTCTCCATTATCTAATTTAATACTTGTTTCTTTGTTATTTCCTTTCTTGATCTTGTTTCTTTAGTATGTTAGAGTAGAGTAGAAAGGTAATTGGTGGCCCCATGGTAGATCTATGTGGATGTTTAATATTATTGCTAGATTAAATGTGAGCTTTGTGATTGTTGGATGATGATCTTGTGTGGATGATGTTTATTATTGCTTTGTGCCTAAGTGTGCACCTTAGGTAGCAAACTCAAAGGAAGTGAGTGTGTGCGTGATAGCGGCCACTCACGAGCCTAGATCACCCACATCTCCGCTCTTAGTCTGAAAAGACAAGATCCGAGAGGAGTGGTAGACAAAGTGTTCGATGAAATGCCCAACCGAATGAGGATGTGGGAGTCCAAAGTGTGACGCCACTTGGTGATGTGCCATGAACTCCCTAGTCTATTCCACATCTCTAGCTCACGAAACCATACAAGGATAGTCCACATAGAGAAGCCTAAGGCCCCGATCTCCGTCTTTACCTTTATTTTACACAACCTTTATCAACCTTCCCCTTCCTTACCAATGAATCCAACCCTTAGCAAATCTTGTAACTCTTTTCCTTCAACCTCTTAGATGCCAACACACTAATTCGATTCCCATTCGCCATCCTTGAGAGACACGATACTCGGGGAGTTTAACTCTTCGTTTTATCACCCTTCACCTTCACTCCACTAAATTACATCCTTCAAAATGGCGCCGTTGCCGGGGATGGCAAACGGTTTCGAATAGTTTTGACATCTTTGAAGTAGAATTTTAAGAGTTCTTGAATTGCTTTCTTTTTGTTTGTTTTATTTTCTTATTTTTGTTATTTGCTTGAAGAAGTGAGCTTACTTTGTCTTGAATATTTTATTGCTCACTTGCAACTACTTCTAGTTGCATATATTTGTTGTTGGCTAAGCTTTGTGCAGGAAATTCTTGTTAAAATTCATTTGAAAGCTTGCCAATGAGAGCTCAAATGCATCCCCATGGTTGCCCACACCATGAGGGTAATCCTTCAAACTATGTTCCACCCCAACCATATCCATATTATCCCCATTCCACCCATACTTACATTCCACCACCATATCACTATCCACCTCAAAACCCGTACCCATTTCCATATCACTACTTACCGCACCCAATTTCTTATCCATCTTATATACATAACCATCACCCACCACCATACACACACCCTATCCCACCGAATCAAAACAAATTTCCCCCACAATACTCCACTTTTCAAAATGACTCGGTAACCTCTAAAGAAATATTCCAAAACATAGAGAGTAAGCTTGCACTAATGATGAGAACAATTGACCCAAGCTATACTCCCGAGCCATTTTCGTTCCATAATTCCCACCCAAACAACCATGACCCATCTCCATCACAAATTCTTAAAGGAAACAATCCTACACATTACCTTGAAACACCACCTTCCAATCTGTATTTTACCATACCCAATCCTCATGATTATATCCCACCGGCCAAGAACGAAATCGAAATTCTTAAAGAGAAAATAGAAGTGTTCACAAGAATGGCCAAGGAGGATACGACTAACTTGAAAGCCGAAATTAGGAGCGAATTAAAGGATTATCTCGCTACTCTCCGGAAAGAAGGACTTCCATTGGAGGAGATCGAAACGAAAATGCTAGCCATGATGGAGAAGTTCATGAGGACAAGTTCATCACGGATAGACTATCCACTTGTAGAGAATCTCCCAATCTCGGAAGCCAATCCAAGGGTTGAGGCACAAAACGTTGAAAAAGAAGTGGGTAATGAAGGGATGGTAGATTGTTATGCTCCGGTGCTAGAAGAAGTTCCGATTTTCGAATTGGAAAATCCAAACGAAGGTCGAGATGGAGAGCGATGATGAGAACATCGAAGTAGTGTGGGAAGATCAAGAGCCTACATATGGTAACATTCCTAAACCTTCTTGCATTACTACCTTCGAAAGTCCATGTTCTCTTGATAGATTTACTTTTGACACTCGAGTGGATGACTCCCTTTTACAATGTAACAATGATTTATATTCTCATGATAATGAATGTTTTTATTTCCGGGAGGATGATTCCATAGGCTTTGTTGGCAATTTTATCAATGAGTGCGAAAGTTTAGATAAGAATACTCATGCTCCTTGTAATACTCATCCCTTCGCATTGATATTTCTAATACTTGCGACTATGATTGCTTTAATTTTTGGGAGGATGACTCTATAGTAAATCGTGATATATTGGTTGGAAATCATAGGGATTCTAGTTTGTTTGAAGATGAATATGATAGTTTTAAATTCTTGGAAAATGAATCTTATGATTTGGGACGAGATGAGTTGATAGGTGAGGGGGATATTACTTCGTTATATTCTGAAAAAGAAAAGGGTGATTCTTTTAGAGAATTAGAGTGGGTAAACGAGAATAGAGAGTGTGAGAAAGAGATGATGGATAAGGAAGGAATTTTCACGTTTGAATTGTTCGAGGGAATTGAGGGGAGTGATATGACCTCCAGTGAAGGGATATGGTCTCAACCTTATGATCAAATTGATAAGACCATCAGGGGTGGAAGAGAGCATGAGAAAATAGTGGAAGCTCACACTACCTTTGAGAAATCAAGGGGAGTGTTTGAAGCCATGAACCTTCCGAATATACACCTTGTTCTTCCCTTATTTGTGTGGGTATTCAAGGATGTTTCCCATCTTGGGACATTCCTTGAAGCAAAAGTACACGGGACGCTTGGTAAGGTCCCAAAATCTGTGTGCTTTGAAGGATAGAGTACACAACGTCTGACTAGGAGACGTAAAACCATGGCGCACTTGGGAGGCAGTCCCAACGTTATCCTTAGCTTAGAATTTTAATTCTTGTTTACTTTTCCTTTTCTTTGTTTATTAGTGACAGGGTAATTGGATACCCGACCCGGAACCACTGTCATAACCAGGTTGCCGTTCAAACTACCCAAGATACCTCACTCCTCAGCATCAATGCGCAACGGTCCAACTCCTCAGCATTGATGGCCAACGTTCAGCTCCTCTGCAATTGATGACAAACGTTCAGCTCCTCAGCATTCAATACCTCGGGTATTGATGTCCAACGGTCACTGAGCTGAAAAGAATAAAAGGCCTCACAACCACATAGTGAGGGGGACTTCTTACACTTCTTACTAGACAACACTTGTACACTGAGCACTGCACTCAATATTGTACTCAAGTACTCAAACACTGTACCACCTTACTTCAATAAGACCCGTTTATCAGATTACATACCCGGTAACACATTATTACCGTCATTGGTGCTTTCATTGAGAGCACAGATCAGATCTCAGGCTAAAATCACAAAATCAAAAAACCACTCAGTTCATCTCATCACTATCAATGGTATCTGGATCCAGCAGCTCGCACACACCTAGTCAGGTGAACAAGGGTCACCCCTCGGGTGATCTTCGTGAGCAACTCAACAGTAACCATGGAGGTGACCTTCGCAGCCAACTCAACAACAACAACCGCAGAGAAGGTGACCTCCGTACCCAACTCAACGACAACCATGGTGGTGGCCGTACTCCCCTCCCAGCAACTGCTGCTCCCGCACAGGTGGTGGACCTTCAGGCAGCAGCGCAGGTCATCCAATAGGCGGCGGCGACGATGGCCCAACTAGTCGCAGAAATGCAAGGCCAGATCTTA
Organism: Ipomoea trifida; assembly: GCA_003576665.1. Taxonomy (NCBI): domain Eukaryota; kingdom Viridiplantae; phylum Streptophyta; class Magnoliopsida; order Solanales; family Convolvulaceae; genus Ipomoea; species Ipomoea trifida. The sequence goes on along the minus strand of CP025649.1, from coordinate 4,964,683 downwards.
CCGCCACCATCCCCTCTGGAGGAAGAAGTGCAATCTCCGAGGCAAAACAGAACTCAGGGGGTGCAAGGATCCTCCAATAGAGGTCCCCGTGCCCAAGCAGGAAAGACAGTAACCAAACGACCATCCGGAGAAAGGATGGGCGAATCTGGTGGATTGGCTCCGCGTCACTCCACTAGACACAAAATACCACAGGAAGGCCTGGTGGAAAGACTCCAAAGGCAGGTAGATGATTTGGAAAAGAAAGTAGAAGCAAGAGAACACTCACCAGAACCGGAGGTAAGAATGGCCGCTCCATTCTCTCCTGACATAATGGAAGTTCCTCTTCCAAAAGACTTTCAACTACCCACCATCAAGGCCTACACTGGCACTTCAGATCCGCGTACCCATATGACAAGATACAAGGCAGCCATGGTCATGATTGGGGCAAGCGATGCCATAATGTGCAGAGCGTTCTTGTCCACTTTGGACGGGACTGCTCAAGATTGGTTTAACACAATCCCAGACGGATCAGTTCAGACTTTTGCAGAGCTATCCAAAAGTTTCTTGTCTTATTTCTCAGGGAGTATACAACATAAGAAACCATTCTCACATCTCGGGGGGGTAAAGCAGGATAAGGGAGAAAGCCTGCGAGACTTCTTAAGCAAATGGAAAAAAGAAGTCAACAACGTATATGACTTCGATTCGAAGGCAGCAATTCTCATCTTCATCCAAGCACTGAGGTCAGGCGATTTCTACAAACAACTGAACACCCACCACCCACGCTCTTATGAAGAACTCATGAGAACGGCCAACCGGTACGCAGACGCAGAAGAGGCTGACAGGAGAAAGAAGGATGAGGAGGAAGGACGAAAGAGTGAGCGACCTGATAAAGCAGGTCCGCCCAGCCAGACACCACGACCAAACCAACCACCCTCAACGAAGGGAAGAGATGAGCATTCTCGTCTCGCCCCACCGCGACACTTAACACCGCTTACTCACCCGGTTAGCGTGATTCTAAGTCACGCTGAGGAAATGGGAATGGTGCATTTTCCCTCAGCACCAGCATTTGTTGAGTGTCCGGGACAGTACCAGCAACAAAGCCTACCATACAATGTGTGGCGAAAGGAAGAAGATCCTGAGCCTTCAGCTTCTAACACCAAGAAGAGGAGGTGCGACCTGGGCAAGGAAGCAAGAAACAGTGAGCTAGAGGAAAAGTCCATGCAACGAAAAAAACATGTAATTCACTGATGGTCGGTCAAAAACTCTCCAATTTGGCCGAAGTCAGTCCTCGGCCAATCTCGCGCTCAAAAAAAAAAAAATCCTCGGCCAACACTTGGATGAAGTGGTGTCACTCGGCCCGAGGCCAGTCCTCGGCCAACACTTGGATGAAGTGGTGTCACCTCATCAGATGAAGTGATGTCACCTCATCAGATGAAGTGGTGTCACTCGACCCGAGGCCAGTCCTCGGCCAACACTTGGATGAAGTGGTGTCACCTCATCAGATGAAGTGGTGTCACCTCATCAGTGGCGCTGCTCCTCATCAAATAAAAAACTCTAGTCCCTTAGGGCCGGCACGAGATTCGATCTCGCTAGCTACCTGACGGGAGAGTGTTTTCCTGGGTCAAGCCAAATGCTTGCCAACACTTGGATGAAGTGGTGTCACCGAGGCCAGTCCTCGGCCAACACTTGGATGAAGCGGTGTCACCTCATCAGATGAAGTGGTGTCACCTCATCAGATGAAGTGGTGTCACTCGGCCCGAGGCCAGTCCTCGGCCAACACTTGGATGAAG
>CP025649.1:4948640-4962844 GCA_003576665.1 Ipomoea trifida | reverse complement strand
TCTCGCTAGCTACCTGACGGGAGAGTGTTTTCCTGGGTCAAGCCAAATGCTTGCCAACACTTGGATGAAGTGGTGTCACCTCATCAGATGAAGTGGTGTCACCCCATCAGTGGCGCTGCTCCTCATCAAATAAAGAACTCTATTCCCTTATGGCCGGCACGAGATCCGATCTCGCTAGCTACCTGACAGGAGAGCTGATCTCTGATCTTTGACCGAGCCTACGGCTGATCGAAGTGAACTCACACTCAGAACGTCAAAAAAAAAAAAAAACAAACAAACAAACAAAAAAAAAAATACAAAACAAAACAAAAACCAAAAAAAAACAAAAAGAAAAAGAGAAAGAAAAAGAAACAAAAAAAAAATTAAAATTATGGGGCCGAAGTCTGTGACTTCGGCCAATTTGGCCGAAGTCACGCTTCGGCCAATTTGGCCGAGGTGACCTCGGCCAATTAATTTTGGCCGAGGTCAGACCTCGGCCAATTAATTTTGGCCGAGGTCAGACCTCGGCCAATTAATTTTGACCGAGGTCTGACTTCAGCCAAAATTTGGCCAAGGCCTGACCTCGGCCACTACAGTTCAAAAAAAAAAAAAAAAAACAGTCTCGTGCAGGTCATTACTCCCAAACCACCTCAATTACTCTCGTTGGCTAGGGAGTGGGGGGACTGGTGACAGGGTAATTGGATACCCGACCCGGAACCACTGTCATAACCAGGTTGCCGTTCAAACTACCCAAGATACCTCACTCCTCAGCATCAATGCGCAACGGTCCAACTCCTCAGCATTGATGGCCAACGTTCAGCTCCTCAGCAATTGATGACAAACGTTCAGCTCCTCAGCATTCAATACCTCGGGTATTGATGTCCAACGGTCACTGAGCTGAAAAGAATAAAAGGCCTCACAACCACATAATGAGGGGGACTTCTTACACTTCTTACGACAATTGAACTAGACAATACATACTGAATCCACTTGTACACTGAGCACTGCACTCAATATTGTACTCAAGTACTCAAACACTGTACCACCTTACTTCAATAATACTCAGATTACATACCCGGTAACACATTATTACCGTCAATTAGTAATTTTCGTTTTAGAATAGCCTTGCTTGAGCTAACAATGCAGGTGATTTTGGTGCTAAGCCACGACAAATGAGCTAAACCGGAACAAACATGGAAGGCAAAGCCAGGAGACGAAGAAGGTGATCAGCACTGCTGACCACGCCTGCTCACACGCGTGGAGCCACGCGTGGAGCCAAGCGTGGAATCTTTCCAGAGCCGCTCCACGAGGAACAACACGCGTGTGAGTTGCGTGGACAGGTCCTGGACAGATTTTCGTGCTTTATTTTCTTTTCATCCAATTTTTCATAAGTCTCCCAGGTCTGGCCGTGCCAATAATCAAAACTTTTAAGCAAATACCAAAGGCGAGAGGATGATGAGCCGACATCTCAAAGAAATAGACGGGCAACAAACCAAAGATAAGGTTATAGACGCATCGTATGGTATATCTTTCTAACCTTTTTTCCAATTTTTATGAGCATATTTGCCTTGGTTCACAAAGGATGAGTCGCATGATTTTGTTATAATGGGTATAATATTTTTAGAAAACTTATTTGAAGCCCATAGCACACTTTTTAAGTGTGGAAAGATGCTTTAATGCACAATCTTTTAAGACCCAAATCCTTTTTCCTTTATTCCTAATGGAAACATCGAGGACGATGTTCACTTTTAAGTGTGGAAAGGATTTATGTTTCTTGAAATAGTTGATTAATTGAGTGATAAGGTATAGGAACTAGAGGGCGTGTCATTGCCAATACTATCTAGGAGGGCTCCTAACCTTGTGCCAAATACGAATGTCTTAAATATGCTTTGGAAGTTACACTTCCACCAATTTGCACAATTCACCCAAAAAAAATTGAAAATTTTTATGTGTGCTTGCATGCCTTCACCTTGTATTTTGTTTGGACCTCAGTCAAGGATCACTCGAAGTGGGAGTGTAAACTCCTTGAGTTTTAGAAAGATAAAAATTGCGAAGCCTGGAAATTGAATTAATCTTAGCAGGACATAGGGCAAAAAGAGAGCCTAAGTGAGCTTAGAGTGAAAACAATCCCTAATCCCTAGAAAAAGGCATGAGGGGTTGATATGGTGAAACGTGAATAAAGGCTTAAGGCCATTCCTAGAGATAAAAGTGAGGTGAGCCATCTTGTCTGGGTAAGGGGTAACCATTGCACTGTCTTCGAAAAAGCATGGATCTCCATGTGAATTCGGTTGCCCCGAAGAGATCTTGAAAGATGAGAAAATAGAGAGGAGGTGAGCCACTTCGCTAGGATTCAGGCACCCATTGCACTGACCTTCGAAAAAGCATGGATCTCCATGTGAAGTCGGGTAGCCTGATGACGTTATCTTAGGAAGTGAGAAAATAGAGTGATTGCCCAAGCCATGGCGATGAGCGGTCCATGTCCCTGCCCTCACTTATATTACGTAAAGGGGCTTTGGCGTTAGGTTGGAAATTGGCTAGGGAATGAGCATCGTTCCCACTAGTCAGATCGGCTGGAGGCCCCTAGAAAATACAAGGTGAAACCCTATTGTCTTTTGCATGCTTGAAGGTGTAAAACTTTTTATGTTATATCTATTTCCTGAGACTTAACTTCCTTAGCATATTTCTTACATTTGGTCGGCATGAGTTTAGTGGTCTTGGTAGATAGTGTAGGGAATTTCACCCACTCAACTCCGAACACCTACACATCGCTTGATCAATTGACAATGAGAGAACGAACTATCCTTGGTGCTTATATGATTAGTGTTTAGAAAAGTATGCTTGCTTGAGGACAAGCAAGGTTTAAGCGTGGAAACTTTGATAAGCACCAAGAATAGCTCATTTTAGGGGTCATTAACGAGCTAGAATTGTATGGTTTAGTACCCATTTCATAAGAATATCATGCTTTTAGACTCTAATGTGACCAAAACCGCTAACACTGTGAATGCTAATCTCCCAGTATGAAATGTCCTCAAAATTTATGTTGATGCGTCTGTCTTTACAGATACAGGTTGGGCCTCGTTTGGTGTGGTTATTAACGATGAACATGGAAATTTTTTCGTGGAGAAGAATGGTTCTGTACGTTGCATGACCGATCCTCATTTGGCTGAGGCCCTTGCAATTAAATAAGCTCTCTCGTGGTTTAAAGATAGAAGTATGACAAGGATTTCCATAATTTTTTATTGGTAGAACATTTGCAACTTATTTAATGGCTCATTACCGGATCACTCTTATGCTAGATGTGTTATCAATGAGTGTAGAAATCTTAAATGAAACTTTGAGGTGGTGTTTGTTTAGTTTATTTCTCGATCAGCGAATAAGCCTACTCACGCTTTGGCGCAAACTGCTCATTCTAAGTCTGATTCGAATAGTTGGCTTTCCTCTATTCCGTTTTGTATTGAACACTTCTATTAATATATATTCCTTATAAAAAAAAACCTCTTCTTCTTTTTTTCTGATCTGTGTCCTTCGACCGACAGCAATGGCGGTTGCAACGGCGGACGACGCTTCGGACGCCGGCGATGGCAGCTACGATGGCCGGTACTTCGATCTGCGATGGCAGATCCTTCAATCGGTGACAGCGGCTGCAACGGCGGTCGTCTTGATCCGTTGTCAGCGGTTCCGGACCTTCGGTGAACGGCGAATCGAGACGGCAATGATGCTAGCGGCTCTGATCTCTGGCTTGGTGGCGTTGGCGCTGGCTTTGCGACTAGAAGGGACGGCAGAGGGCGATGGCGAAGCTGGGCTACCGACGGCGGTCTCATCGCTGCTTCTCTTCTTCCTTAGGCAACGCCGGCGATGGAGCTTGGAGTTGCAGCGACCATGAGGGAGCTGGCATGTGGCGACAGTGTTGGCATTGTGACGAAGAAATGCGGCGATGGCGGAGCTGGGTTGTGACACCCCAACCTCACATAGGCTGAGATAGCTAAAAACTTAACATAAAAGCTGTCAATCTCAACCAACAAACCAAACATAGCGGAAGCAATTTAAACTTAAGGGCGTCATGCCACACCTAGGTATAATCACAGCCTAGATGCACAGGCTACACACAAGAATAAACTAAACTGTCATATCATAAAAGCTGAAATAATAATCCTCAAGGTATGAAATCCATAATCATAAGTACTCAAATCTCTAACAACAGGAACATAATGTCTCAATGGCACACAGGCCCAACAACACCAAGTCTAAACAATCACAAACTAGGACTATCATCCTCATATAGAGAAAGCTCTAACGCGCTCGCGAGTAACTACTCCATACCTGGAAAACACACGAAGAACCATTAGCAAAAGAATGCTAAGCAACCACCATTCACACCCGCAAGGAAAATATAGATATACATAAGCTTGTAAATAGGTTTACACACCCATATAGAATATAAACACCAACGAACTGTACAACAGTGCAAATCGATACTCAACAAGGATAAACTGAACGAATCACAAACCAAGACTCAATCAAATAAATCCAATTCTCAATAACAAAGGCACAAGGCGATAACGAATCATAAATGAGATACCAACTGAACACAATTCAAGGGAACATCCCACTCAACAAGAACCACAAAGTATCAACTGAATAACACCAAGGAACTCACAACAACCCATCAAGAACGATCTCCCAACTCCAACCTCCCCACCAAAACCAAACCAACCATCGAACCAAGTCAAACCATAAGTCACAAGTCAACCACATGGACCGAAGTCCGCACATGGACCGAAGTCCGCACATGGACCGAAGCCCGCACATGGACCGAAGCCCGCACATGGACCGAAGCCCGAAGTCAGAAGTCAATAGTCAATAGCCAATAGTAACCAATAATCCACCATCACAACCATACTCCAACACCAACACAACCAACCAAGACATGGGTTCATCTCAAATATGAACACCAACCAACTCCCAGATTATGAATCAAAGAATCAATAGACCAAGAACACCAACAAGAGGAAACCAAAGACATGAATCAATACTCCAAACTAAGGCATCGAATGCTCAATGAATAACATGAATAAATACTCCAATAATCATGGTAAAATACCCAACAAAACAATCCAACAATAATCTGAAACAAAAGACCAACAACAGACAACAACAGCAGAAAGTCGCTCACTGGAAATCAATTCCCAGTGAACTAGCGGAACACTGCAACGGAACACTGTCCTCCGCCGACCTCCTCCGCAAGGAGAAGCCGGACCCCCTCAGCGGGCTACTCCCCTCCGCCCAAGACCTCCGTCGCCACCTTGCGGATCGCCCTCGCGGGTTACATTGTGCCGCTTGGGTCTTCCGCAAGGCCAAACCACATCCCAGATTCCAGAGACCAAAAACAGACATGAACAACACCATTTCCAGAATACAAAATCAGACCAAATCCACTCACATTTCATCCAATTTAGAGTCCAAAAATAAGGAAATCCATAACATCATTGATCATACAACACACAAGACAAAGATCAAGATGAAATCCAACAAGATACATCCAAGAAATAGGCTACACAACAAGAATTTTCAGGATTTCCAACACCAAGATCAATACATATAGAATAAGGGAATAAAATAGTTTTGATGGACATGGATGGTTACCTCAAAGAGCTTTTCTCCAACCAATCAAGCCTCAAGATAGTCCTCTAAACCTCACCTCCACCTTGATCATCTTTTCCCAAAGAACCCCAAAAGAACTTTATAAGAAAAGGCATAAAGACTACTAAAAACACAAAATGCAAGATGGATTCTAGGATAGATGCACTTACCCACTTCCCACAAAGCCTAAAAGAGCAACCTTTACTTGAAATCTTGTAGGGAAATGAAGATGAATTTTTGGATGCAAGAGGGGGAGAAATGGCGTGAAAGGCAAGGGAAAATGAAGAAGGAGAAGTGTAATCTTTTAGGGTAATTTTAGTCTTCAAGTCATATGCCAAGAATACATACAATGTTTAGATTGTAAGACTTTAATTGAATTTGGGCTTAAGTATGTAATATGATGGCTATAAGGATTAATTATATATTCAAGACTAGCATTTGGGCTAATGAATTCATCCCTTATGAATTAAATATAAGGATTAGGATAAGAAAGCCCATAGAAATGTCTTAGGAACAATATATAGACATATATAATACAAGATCAATAAATTGGGCTTGTAGGAATATTTAATTACAATTATTGTAAGGGTCCAACTTGAATAAAAATCCCTTACAAGAATAATCCAATTAATTGGGCTTTTAATTAGGATAATTAAACTAGGCATCAAATATATATAAGTGTGTATATATATTTTCGAAATCAAGAGAGAGACTAGCCCAATTAAATTAATAAATCGCCCAAGGAATTAATTAGCGATCGAAAGGCTTGAAATGAATTTACGGGGTGTTACACTCTACCCCCCTTAAAAGGAGCTTCGTCCCCGAAGCTCGAAGCTAGCGGGAACTTTGAAAACGAAACGGTTCAAAGGAAACGGAGTTTCAACGGAAGGTTCAAAAAGAACGATTGCTCATCTAACTCCTAAACTCAACAAACATACGAACATGCAGCTTAACTAAACATATCCTAAACTTCTAACTTACCCAGCCCAACTAGCATGCAAAAACAACATAAGCTAAACTACTCAACTACACTACGGGGTTCTTCTACGGTGTTTAACACTAACGAGAAAACTAACAACTAACCTGGATGGCCTCCCTGAGACGAACTGCCTGGACCGTGGGGTGGATACGGATAAGGGTACGGGCAAGGGTAGGGGTAAGGGTACTGCTGCTGGTACGACGGCAGATACTCTGGTGGCACTTCAATCCCGAGCTTATTCTCAATGTAACCCAAACGCTGGAAACCGCGCTCCATCCTCAGATCCAGAGAATCGAACCTTACCTCCATCACGTGCTGCATCTCCTGCAACTGCCTGAGTACCGGGCCAACTGGTGGCGTAGGAGCCAACGGATCATGCTGCTCCTTCCTTCTGTGCTCTCGGTCGGCCTCCCCCATCGGTTCTTCTTCTTCGGCCTCCTCCTCAGACTCATCCTCACCCTCATCACCACCCTCAGCCTGCTGGGGCTCAACTAAACCTCGCAACCTCTTATGCGGGATGTGTTATCTCTCGATCAGCTCCCTGCTCTCGGCGGCTGGCATCCTACTCAGCTCATGAGCGGTGATGTACTCGTTCCCCTCCACCTGGAACAGTCCAGAAAACTGCAAACTCGGCGCGTTGAACGCGCTGTGAACCGGCTGCTTGACCAACTCTCTAGTCACATTGACTCTCTTTTGCTGGAATATCCAACTCAAAACCATCCCATATGGCCGATTGCGTCTCTTACTTGTTTTGCAGAAATTCATGTGCAGGATCATCAAGGTAGGCAAGTCAAACTTCACTCGGTGCTTCAGAAAGTATGCAAAGGCACACTCGATTGCTGTGACCTGTCGGCTGTTGTTCCGGTTAGGCAACAAGCTCTCCCCAACCAACAAAGTCAAGATCCTCTGCTCCCCCGTCAGGTTGTGCTTGTCGGGGCGAGTATCCAAAGCAATATTCTCATTCTGCCCTGTCATGTATCTCAGGTAATCACGGAAGCCCACCTCTTGCGTCTCAACCCACGCATTCCGTTCATACTCATCAACACCTCCTAATGCCAAATTCAGCAACCTGCCCAACTTAGGCGGGTCGAAGGAGATCTTAACGCCTTTCACTATTGAAGTGAGCACAGGCACTTGATTGGTGGTCTTAACTTTCATGTTCTGATAGAACTGATTGACCAGGTTGGGATACACAACATTCTCAATCCTCAAGAACGTATTTAATAAACCTTGAAAATTTAGCATATTCACAATTTCAGGTGAAAAGTGTGACGGGTCGAGGGCTTTACCATCAATTATGTTGTAGCGAATGTTGCTTGAGCCTTCTCCGACCTCGGCTTGATTCCTTCGCGACATTTTTGTTGATGTTGAGTGTTGAACCTGTTGACTGCCGTGGAAGGTACGATGATGATCGAAGTCGCGGACTTGGGCGGTAGACGTGCGTCGCTTGGGCGCTGTTGACGGACGAAGAGTTGCGGATCTTTGGCGGATGTGTTCTGCGGACCTGGGGGTGCTGCTGCTCTGCCGTTCGCTCTCTGTTGCGGGAAGGAGAAAAGAACGTGACGGAGAGGAAGGACGAGGAGGGTTAGGGTTATATCTCGCTCCAAACTGGAAAAAGACGCATGGGCCCTCCAACTTGCGGATCGTTCAAACGGGAAACTGGGCTCCGTTACGCTGTCTCCCCTTTTCCTTGCGGATCACTCCGACGGAAGATGCAGCTCCGCTACCCTCTTCCGCATGCACACGCGGAATACTTCCACGGAGATCTCTGTTCCGTTCTTCCCATCCGCTCCGTTACTGCTTGGCCTTTAAGATTTAAAACAGAGGCGTCTTGGTTTGAACACTACGAACCAAAGTGGCTGGATGGCGTAGTTCCTTGTACTTAGGCGTTAGACGCGGGTTCGAGTCCCCTTGTGCACCTTGGCTAGATCCTTAGGTCCTTTTTCCTTTTTCCTTGCTTTTGTTCCTTCGTTTTGGCTTCACGGACTGTCCAACACTTGTAACGCGATCGGGTCTTCAACCTTCTTAATGAAACGTAGCCTAAAACTTCCTAACTAACGAGGGGTCTCCTATGGTTCACTTAAGGGTTCAACTAACTACAAACATATAACGAAAGGCTCGGAAAGCGTTTAAACCACTCATTTAAAGATTAAGCTCGAGGGTTACCTTCTTCAAGCCCATTGGCTTCAGCTTGCGTGCGCCCCATCACGAAAATCCTTCTTTGCTGCGGTCCCGCCGGCTGGTGCTGTCCTCGGCCTCCACTCGGCCGGCTGCCTCCACTGCCCTCGGCCTCTCGAGAGGGTCGGGCCGCTGCTGGGACTCCTGGTGCTGCGCTCGGTCGAGGCTGAGATGGTCCTCCTTTCTTTGCCGTGCACTCGAAGGCTCGATGTCCTCGCAGCCCACAACTGAAGCACTCCACTAACCTCCCCTCGCAGTCGCGACCGGGGTGATCCCTCCCACAACGCCTGCAGTCGTAGCGTCGAGGGCGCGCTCCATTGCCCCCTGAACCTTGCCCAGAGTTAGGGCGAGCTCCATGGCCGTGGCTAGCACCTCCTCGCTGAAAACCGGCTCGCATCCCGGAACTCCCGTGCCTGAACCTCTTGGAGTCGGAAGCTCCACCCTCAGCTGGCCGCTTGGAGCGGTCCTGGGTCCCCTGCCGGATAGACAGCACGCGGTAGTGATCCGCGGCGCTGCTGTACGCCTCGCTCAACGTCTGAAACTTGAATACGACCAGGGCCATCCGCGTATCCAAGTTCAACCCGGCTATGAACCTCTCGATCCGAACCTCCTCCGTCGGGGCTAACGTCGGCGCGAAGCGAGCCAACTCTAAGAAGCGCCGGTGGTATTCCTGCACCGTCTTCGACCCCTGAACGAGATGCAAGAACTCTTCCTGCATTGCTGCTTTGACATGCGCTGGGTAGAAGCGGGCTCTCAAACGATCCTTGAACACCTCCCAGCCAAAGCCGGGCTCCTGCCGCATCGTCGGGCCGCCGTGGACCCACCACAAATCAGCTTCCTCCTTCAAGTAGAAGCTGGCCATCTCGACCTGCTACCCCCTTAAAAGGAGCTTCGTCCCCGAAGCTCGAAGCTAGCGGGAACTTGAAAACGAAACGGTTCAAAGGAAACGGAGTTTCAACGAAGGTTAAAAGGAACGATTGCTCACTAACTTCTAAACTCAACAAACATACGAACATGCAACTAGCTAAACATATCTAACTTCTAACTTACCCAGCCCAACTAACATGCAAAACAACATAAGCTAAACTACTCAACTACACTACGGGGTTCTCTACGGTGCTAACACTAACGAGAAACTAACACTAACCTGGATGCCTCCCTGAGACGAACCGCCTGGACCGTGGGGTGGATACGGATAAGGGTACGGGTAGGGTAAGGGTACTGCTGCTGGTAGACGGTAGATACTCTGGTGGCACTTCAATCCCAGCTTATTCTCGATGTAGCCCAAACGCTGAAACCACGACTAAACCACGAACCTCGCCTCCATCCTCAGATCCAGGTATCGAACCTGCCTCCATCATGCTGCTGCATCTCCTGCAACTGCCGAGTACCGGGCCAACTGGTGGCGTAGGAGCCACGGATCATGCTGCTCCTTCCTTCTGTGCTCTCGGCCGGCCTCCCCCATCGGTTCTTCTTCTTCTCTCCTCCTCGGATCCATCCTCCCCTCTCACCACCCTCAGCCTGCTGGGGCTCAACTAAACCTCGCAACCTCTTATGCGGGATGGATATCTCTCGATCAGCTCCCTGCTCTCGGCATTATATATTCAAGACTAGCATTTGGGCTAATGAATTCATCCCTTATGAATTAAATATAAGGATTAGGATAAGAAAGCCCATAGAAATGTCTTAGGAACAATATATAGACATATATAATACATGATCAATAAATTGGGCTTGTAGGAATATATAATTACAATTATTGTAAGGGTCCAACTTGAATAAAAATCCCTTACAAGAATAATCCAATTAATTGGGCTTTTAATTAGGATAATTAAACTAGGCATCAAATATATATAAGTGTGTATATATATTTTCGAAATCAAGAGAGAGACTAGCCCAATTAAATTAATAAATCGCCCAAGGAATTAATTAGCGATCGAAAGGCTTGAAATGAATTTACGGGGTGTTACACTGGGTTCTCCGACGGGATGAATTATGTTGAGCAGCTAGGTTTTTTGTTTTGGTTCAGTTGAATGATTTAGAAGCTGATGGATTGCAATAATATAGTTTGGCTGGGTTTGGCCTATTTCGGCCAGCCCAGTTACAAAAAAATTATTATAATTGGGCCTATTTCGTTATCTAAGGAATATGAATTTGCTTTAAATATGAGCTCACTTATAATAATAAATGGTCATTCTTTGGCGCAAATTATGCTGTGGACCCAGGTCCACCTTGCAAAGTGGACCTGGGTCCAAAACTACGTCGTTTTGTCTTTTTTTTTTTAATTAGTAAACATATTGCTGAATATAGAGTTGTCCAAAAATGTGTGAATGTTGATGTAACACCCCACTTTTTCCACTACCGAAAATACGAGTATAATTAAATTTTTTTTTTACAACAGCGGAAGCTTAAACAACAACTAAAAGGAAAAAGGGGTGTTATGCCACGTTCGAGTATCTCTCTTATACTCAAACGCACAGGCAAAACCTACTACCAAAATTACTATTACAATGGTGGAATTCCTAATGGTACAATAAAATCTTTATACAACGATTCACTCTTATGCCAAGTGTCATGCCAAATATTTCCTGCAAAACACTTATGGTAGAAACAAAGTCAGCACGACGGCTGGTAAGACATACTCTACCCCGCAAAACATTTTGCACATAGCACTTTGGAGCACATAAATTTCCACATAATAAATTTCAACCCCTTAACATGGCATTTTTAATCTCATCAATATAAATCATCTTTAAAACTTCCTTAGTTTCATATTAGCAAGCGTGAGGCCTACAACCTCGGGCCATGGCACTCCAGCCCTCCCGTAGGTCTCCTTATTCCAATCCCGGGCCATGGCATTTAAGCCCTCCCGTAGGTCCCTCCCCTTATTCCAACCCCGGGCCATGGCATTTAAGCCCTCTCGTAGGTCCCCATCTCAATAATAACGACGAATAGACTTCGCCCTGCAGTATGAATAATCATACAATAACATAACCACCATTGGGCAAGGGCACTTAAAGCCACCCGTGGGTCAATCAAGGTCCTCCTCAACTCACTTTAGAAACTAAGGGTTTGAAAACATGATTCTTCCTTCAGTTTTTCTTTCTTAAATCATTTCTTTTGGACATATTTCACAATTGAGTCCAAAACTTGAAATTGGCTACCTCATTAGCCCCTGAAGGATTTTCAAAATACTTTCAGTACCCGCAGTACTTTTCAACACCAAATCTCTTCAACATCATAATTTCATTACTTATCACAATCTCTATAAAATTAATAATATCACTAATAATCACAAGAACAAACAATATGTATTCACATCAAATAATTTCATAAGACATATACTCACATTTTCACAAAATCATTTAAACATAATATCACATAAGCACATATTAAATATTTTGATTTGGGGTAAAATAAATTTTGGATAGACATAAATCTTACCTATAACCAACTCTTCTACTTCACTTGCCCAATTCTTCTCCCACACATATATGATTTCTCTCCTCACTTCTCCTGATTTTTCCTCACCACACAACTCCTCTATTTATAGGCAAAAGGAAAAGGAAGACAAATCTTGAAGAGAAAGACATATGGGATAAGAATGAAGAAACTTGGAGATCAAGCTTCAATTTGGATCATCTTCAAAAATTATTTAAATAATAACATATGGCTAGAAAGAGTGACACTTGTCACATTGCTATGGTAAATCTTGAAGAATAAGCCTTCCCTTGCCAGTTAGGGGTTAAAACAGATATAGTTACGGTTGGAAATAATTTAGGGACAATTGGGTGGTTGCCTAGGTTCTAGAAGAGACAAAATAAAATTAAAACATAGATGATATCAGTCAAATAATTGGTATCAAATTGAAGAAAACATGTGCTGGCAGAAAGAAATTGGCAGAACACTGGATCCGGATTAAAAATATTATTGGGAGTATTTGGTAAGGTATTTTGATACCATTTTCTTCAAATATGTAGTTAAGAAAGTCTAGAACCTACATATAAAATTTCATAGAAATCTAAGGAGTAGAAGTATGGTTTTCGAATTTTTTTCCAAAACTAGTCCAGAGAGAAAAAATTCTGGACAGCACACTGCCAAGGGCAAAAACGTAATTTTCGGTGTTTACTCAAATATCCAAATGACCAAAACTTTTTAAGGATATCAAGTACTATAGGTTGGGGTTCTAAAATAAAAATTTCAAGTAAAACAGAGTTCGGGAAGTATGTTTACCGAATAAATCTTTCGGACTGCGCCGAGCTGAAATTTTCTGAAAAATGAATAGTTAGAAACATTTTTGGCTAAAAATCATTTTGTAACAAAAATGGTGAATAAATTTCGGGGTGTCACAGTAGAGGTTTCAAAGTGCGAATGTAAAGTATAGAAATCGTGAATGTAGACTTATGATTGTGTGAATGTAGAGTTGCCCAGAAATGTGTGAATGTGGAGGTTTCAAATTGTAAATATGGGTATAGAAATCGTGAATGTAGAGTTATAATACGCTAGGGGTCATTTAGGTGTAAAATATGCTATAAACGATGTCCATTAGTCCTAGAAACATGCTAAGCAGTGTTGCAAAAATCCCGCCTAGGCGCCGATTAATCCCCGCCTAGGCGCTAGGCGCTGGTCGACCGCCTAGCGTATCACATTAAATGGTGGTCTAGGCGGCTGGCCGACTAGGCGACCGCCTAGGCCGCCTAAGCTCCGCCTAGGCCGCTTAGGCGCTGACCGCGTAGGCGTCGACTAGACCGACTAGGCACCGACTAGGCCTTCTAGTCGGTCGATTAACTATTGTTCTTTTTTTTTTAATGGGTTATTTCACTCAAAACAACATTATTTTGAGCGAAATAATCCTAAATTGTACATACTTTAGATATTTTTTAAGTTAATATTTAATATTTTAGTATTAACTATTAAAGTATTATATAATTTATAATTATTACTTTAAAAAATTAAAAATACTTAGACAAATTTTTTTAAAATAAAAAATAAAATAAAAAAATACACGGGCGCCTAGGCGCTGATTAATCCCCGACTAGGCGTCCTAGGCGCTAGGCGCTCCTCGAGCGCCTAGCGATTTTTTCAACCATGATTCTAAGATACGGTAATTTCATTGCATATAGGTCTAGGGACTAATCTTGTGTGTTTTTGTAACACCCCGGCTCGGCTATACCGTACATCCGGAGTGGTTACCGCCACACCTAGACTGAACCCAATCAAATCCAGAAAGAGTCCACTCTAGATGCACAGGCTAAAGAAGGAAGACTGTTTCACACATTTTCTACTTGACAAAGCTTTATGTATATATTGCAGCGGAAAGAAAGGAAGGTAGCTAGGTTAGCTACTACTATATATACAAGGATCGACCCATTGGGTCCAAGAACATGAAAGTTTAAGTTGTTCACAACTTGTTAGCCATACTAGGCTA
>CP025649.1:4913640-4946796 GCA_003576665.1 Ipomoea trifida | reverse complement strand
TTTTACCGAATAACTTGAGAGTTGTGAAGAAAGGCTAGCTATGGAGTCTTGAAGCTTTAATGGAGGAAAAGATGATCTCTCTCTCTCTCTTCTCTTGCAATTTTCGTCCAAATGAAGAAGGAAAGGGATAAAAAATGGCTTTATATTTGGATCTCACTTGGTTGACTAGTCTTCTCCCAACACATGGTGAAAAATGGTGACAAGTGTCACCTCTCTATGGTGTAATCTTAAAAATATCTTAGCTTAGACTGATCGGGATTAAATCAGATGAATTCTTGGTAGAAACTAATTTAATTCAAATAATTCTCGAACCCAAAAATTTATTCAAGTCTAAAATTCAAAATTGGGCTAGGTTCGGTACACCGCGAAATTTCGCGATGTACGATCGCAAATAAATTTTGGCTGCTATGGGCTAATCTAATTAAATAGGAAATTCAAGAATAATAGTATGATGTCTAAAAATTCATTTCCTAGGGTAATCGGGTCCGAATACTAGTTCCTAAAATTTTTACGGTTCGTGACCGGTACGTAGATCGTAGCTTATTAATAACTAGTAAAAAATATTCTTTCGATCACCGAGACCTTCTCAATGTCATAGCTTAAAAAAAATATATATCTATATTCTCGAACCTTAACTTTGTCGGAAAAACCAAGGGGTTACAGTTTTTATATAATTTGCACAATTCTTGCACTTCGCAGGGCATTCCGGCGACACTTCAGTAAAACGGACGTAACCGGAGCTAGGAATGTCCGAATGAGACAAGGCAGGTGGCTATGGAACCGTATCGACGAGAGCTACAACATAGAAGAAGACAGAAGAAGCAAACTTCACCACGCACGCTCACACGCGTGTGAGCGGCGTGGTTGCTTACTGGTTCGCTCCTACGCACGCTCACACGCGTGTGAGCCACGTGGACGCGACACAGTGCGGAAATTATTAGGGAGAAATTTTGGGGGCTATATATATGCCCTTTATAGGTCTTTTAGATCAGTTTTTCAGCAGCCCCCAATAGCTTTAGATCTGATTTCCCTTTCCAAATTCTTCCCCTTTGGGGAAGAAAACATTCCTCCTTAGAATAGATTTAGGATTTGAAGATGAAGATGTAGATCCAAGAACTCATTAGGTATAATTTCTCTTCTATTAATATAAAGTTTACTCTTTTATATTCTGGCATTGTTTATATTGCTTCTATTTATGTTTATTATGGTAGAGTAGAGTAGTTGGGTGTGTGTGCCCTTGTTGATCTATGGATTGATGCTTATAATTTGATATTATGATCTTGGTATTGTGGGAGTATAATTGATGAATGTATGGATGATGTTGTTCAATCTTTGCTTCTATTTCTGGCCGGGATAGTTAGTGAACCGAGTGGAAGTGAGAGTGTGCGCGATAGCGGCCTCTCACGAGCCCAACTCATCTATATCTCCGCTCTTAATTCGAAAGGATGAGATCCGAGAGGAGTGGTAGGCAAGGTGTTCGATAAAATGCCTCAACCGAATGAGAATTGAGAGTTTGAGTGTGACGCCACTCAATACAAAGACCGTGACTCCCTAGATCAATCCCGAAACCCAAATTCCAAGCTACCTACGATAATCAATCCTTTAGCTTAACTTTGGCATGCACCCCTTCCTTTTACCTTTTGTATTTTCTATCCCTTTTTACCTTCAAAACCAACCATGAACAACACCTCTCCCTTTGATTCTTGTAACTCTTACCTATCAACCTCTTAAATGCCAACATAAATTCGGTTCCCATTCGCCATCCTTGAGAGACACGACACTCAGGGAGTCTTGACTCTTCGTTTTACCACTTCCATACCACATTCACCCTCACCACTATACACACAACATCAAAATGGCGCCGTTGCCGGGGATGGCAAACGGTTCTTGAATTGTGTTGACGTTCTTGAAGTAGATTTGTAAGAGTTCTTGAATTGTTTTCTTTTTGTTTATTTTGTTTTCTTATTTTTGTTACTTGTTGGTGAAGTGAGCTTATATTGCCTTGTGTATCTTGTGCTCACTTGCAACTACTTTTAGTTGCAAATATTTGTTGTTTGTTAAGCTTTGTACAAGAAATTTTCTTCATCAAAATCAATTGAAGCTTACAAATGAGTGCTTACACCTATCCCCATGGTTACCCATACCATGGAAGACCCTATACAACAAATATTCCACCCCAAACTTATAAACCTTACCCACATTATTATCCAAACCCTTATGAATACCCACCACCACAATATACATATCCACCTTACCCAAACACTTTCCCTTATTCCAATTATGCACCATATCCTCATGATACCCCCTCTGTGCTTACCCACGAAAGAATTGAGAAGCCTACTGTAACACCCCGTAAATTCGTTCAAGCCTATCGTTCGTTAATTAATTCTTTGGGAAATTTAATTAATTCCAATTGGGCTAATTCTTTCTATTTAATATATATACACTTGTACATATATATTCTTGAGCCTAATTTAATTATTCTAATCAAGAGCCCAATTAATTGAATTTAGTCTTGTAAGGGATTTTTACTTAATTTGGACCCTTACAACCCTTGTGATTAAATATTCCTACAAGCCCAATTTATTGATCTTATATTATATATATATATGTGATGATCCTAAGACATTTTATGGGCTTCCTTGTCCTAATTATTATATTTAATTTGTAAGGGGTAAACTCATTAGCCCAACTACTAGTCTTGAATATATATATAATTAATTCTTGTAGCCATCATATTATATACTTAAGCCCAATTCCTATTAAAGTCTTACACCCTAAATATTATATGTATTCTTAGTATATAATTTGAAGATCAAAATTACCCTAAAAGTTTACACTCCTCTTCCTCCCTACAAACATTTCCCACGCCATTTCCCTTCATCTTGCATCCAAAAATTGATCTTCATTTCCCTACAAGTTTTCAAGTAAAGATTGCTCTTTTAAGCTTGGTTAGGAGTGGGTAAGTGCATCTATCCTAGAATCCATCTTGCATTTTGTGTTCTTGTTAGTCTTTTTGCATGTTCTTATAAGTGTTCTTTTGGGGTTCTTTGGGAAAAAGATGATCAAGAAGGAGGTGGGGCTTAGAGAACTAGCTTGAGGCTTGATTGGATTGAGAAAAGCTCTTAAAGGTAACCACTATGTCCATCAAAATCTATTTTATTCACTCCTATTCTATATGATGTTCTTGGTGTTGGAAATCCTGAAAATTCTTTGTGATTAGCCCTATTTGTTGGATCTATTTGTTGGATTTCATCTTGATCTTTTGCCTAGTGTTGTATGATCATTGATGGTTTGGATTTCCATGTTTTTGGTCTCTAGCTAATTTGATGCAATATTGGTGTGTTTTGGGTCTGATTTGCTCTCTGGAAACAAATTTCTTCGTGTCTGCTTAGTATTCTGGAATCTGGGAATGGGTTTGACCTTGCGGAGGTCCTCGGCGGCACAATGTAATCCGCCGAGGAGTTCCGCAAGGCCACGGCGGTGGTGTTGAACGGTTGAGCGTGTTCCGTTGAGGAGGACCGCCTCCTCCTTGCGGAGGGGTGCGGCGGAGGTCTGAGGACCGTTGATGTGTTCCGCAAGAACACTGGGAAAATCGATTCCAGTGAACTGCTTTCTGTTGTTGTTGTTGTTGTTGGCCCTTTGTTCTGATTATTGTTGGATTGTTTTGTTGGGTATTTTACCATGGTTTTGGAGTTTATCCATGCCTTTTGTTGGGTATTTATTATCATATTTTGGAGATTGATTCATGTCTTTAGTTTCCCTCTTTGTACTCTTGGTCTATTGATTCTTTGGAATTCATTACCTAGGAGTTTGTTTGTGTTCATAGTTGAGATGAACACTTTGGTTGGTTGTTTGGGATGGTGTTGGAGTATGAGTATGTGATGGTGGTTTGTTGGTATCGTTGGGAGTTGTTGGATGAACTAACTGTGCTATTATTGATTGTGTTCGGGTTCATTACCCCTGTGATTGGACTTCGGTCCCTGTGATTGGGTTGATTACCCCTGTGATTGGACTCCGGTCCCTGTGATTGGGCTTTTGCCCCTGTGATTGGGTTCATTACCCCTGTGATTGGACTTCGGTCCCTGTGATTGGACTACGGTCCCTGTGATTGGGTTTTTACCCCTGCGTACCGATTTTCCGGGTTTGACTCTTGATTTGTGACTATGAGATGGGTTTGGTTTGGTGGCTGGTTTTGGAGATTGGAGTTGGGATTCTTCCTTGGTTGGTTTGTGAGTCCTTTATGTCATTCGGTTGTTACCTTGTTGTTCTCGTTGAGTCTGGTTGGTTCTTTTGGATGGTTATTCAGTTGATATCTCGGTTATTGGTTCGTTCTTGTGTTATGCTTTCATGGTTGGATATTGGCTTTGTTTGATTGAGTCTTGGTTATTGATTCGTTCAGCTTATTGTTGTTGAGTATCGGTTTTGAACTGTTGAACAGTTTGTTGGTGTTTATATTCTATACGGGTGTGTAAACCTATTTACAAGCTTATGTATATCTATATCTTCTTGCGGGTGTGAATGGTGGTTGCTTAGCATTCTTTTGCTAATGGTTCTTTGTGTGTTTTCCAGGTATGGAGTAGTTATGCGAGAGCGCGCTAGAGCTTTTCTATCTGAGGATGTTTAGCCTTAGTTTATCTTGTTTAGACGTTGATTGTTGGGCCTGTGTGCCACTATGAGATTTTATGACATTATATACTTTTGACTAGTACTTGGGTTTCGATGATTATGACTTGAGGATTTTATTCTATCTTATATATGACAGCTTAGTTTGATTCTTATGATTACCCTGTGCATCTAGGCTGTGTTTATACCTAGATGTGGCATGACGCCCTTAAGTTTTAAATTCGCTTCCGCTATGTTTGGTTTGTGGGTTGAGATAGGCAGCTGTTGTGCTAAGTTTTATCTATCTCAGCCTGTGTGAGGTTGGGGTGTCACACCTACATACCAAAATGGAGAGGAATCCATTAGTTCTATAGCTGAGAGTATTAACAACCGACTTATTCAAGTCATGAAGGAGATTGATCCTAGTTGTGAACCGGCATTACAAGCCACAATTCCTTCAATTGTTAAACCTCCACCTCATTATAACCCTCCATCAAATTATAATCCTGAGAGAAATAGGTATTCCCATTCTTACACTCATCCTAGCTATTCACCCCCAACTCAACAACATGATAAATATTTCCACGAAACACCACCCTTTGCTCAAAATTTCACCCAATCCATACCATATGAGAGACCACCTTGTGAGTACCTTCCACCGGTCAATGATGAAATCCAAATCTTGAAAGACAAATTAGAAATGTTCATCCAAATGGCCATGGAGGATACTATCAACTTAAGAAATGAAATTAGGAGTGAAATCAAGAAGAATCTCGCCACTCTTCACGAGGAAGGACTTCCACTGGACGGAATTGAAGCTAAGATGCTAATGATGTCGGAAGAGCTCATGAAAAGGATGCTACCACAAGCTAACAACCCATTCGTAGATGATCACCCGACAATGGAAACCAACCCGCAAAGTAATGATGAGATGGACAGAATGGTTAATGATGAAGAGGTGTGTGTAAAAGAATCCACAAAACTTGACACCCCGGTGCTCCAAGAAGTTTCGACTCCTGAGTTAAACACACAACAATGGGGAGAGATTGAGAGTGAAGACGATGATCACATTGAAATTGTGTGGGAAGACGAAAAACCCACACAAGGTAAGACTCTCACTCCAACTCTTATCAAAAGTTATTATAATGTTTGTGAGGATGATTCCCTTGTACTTCATGATAATTTTGATGATTGTGATAAAGCTTCTTTTTGCTCATGGGAGAGTGATTCCTTACAATTTTGTGATGATTTGGGGAGTGGGGATGATATTGTAACACCCCGTAAATTCATTTTAAGCCTTTCGATCGCTAATTAATTCTTTGGGCGATTTATTAATTTAATTGGGCTAGTCTCTCTTTTAATTTCGAAAATATATATATACTTGTATATATAATTGATGCCTAGTTTAATTATTCTAATTAAGAGCCCAATTAATTGGATTATTCTTGTAAGGGATTTTTATTCAATTTGGACCCTTACAATAATTGTAATTAAATATTCCTACAAGCCCAATTTATTGGTCTTATATTATATATGTCTACATATTGTTCCTAAGACATTTCTATGGGCTTTCTTATCCTAATCCTTATATTTAATTCATAAGGGATGAATTCATTAGCCCAAATAATAGTCTTGAATATATATAATTAATCCTTATAGCCATCATATTACATACTTAAGCCCAATTCCAATTAAAGTCTTACAATCTAAATATTGTATGTATTCTTGGTATATGACTTGAAGACTAAAATTACCCTAAAAGATTACACTTCTCCTTCTCCCTTTCTCCTTGCCTTTCACGCCATTTCCCTTCACCATATTGCCCAAAATTCATCTTCATTTCCCTACAAGTTTTCAAGTAAAGATTGCTCTTTTAAGCTTGGTTAGGAGTGGGTAAGTGCATCTATCCTAGAATCCATCTTGCATTTTGTGTTTTTAGTAGTCTTTATGCTCATTCTTATAAAGTTCTTTTGGGGTTCTTTGGGGAAAGATGATCAAGGTGAAGGTGGGGCTTAGAGGACTATCTTGAGGCTTGATTGGTTGGAGAAAAGCTCTTTGAGGTAACCATCCATGTCCATCAAAACTATTTTATTCACCTATTCTATATATATTGATCTTGGTGTTGGAAATCCTGAAAATTATTGTTGTATAGCCTATTTCTTGGATGTTTCTTGTTGGATTTCATCTTGATCTTTGTCTTGTGTTGTATGATCAATGATGTTATGGATTTCCTTATTCTTGGACTCTAAATTGGATGAAATGTGAGTGTTTTTGGTCTGATTTTGTATTCTGGAAATGGTATTTGTTCATGTCTGCTTTTGGTTCTGGAATCTGGGAATGGGGTTGGCCTTGCGGAAGACCCGAACGGCACAATGTAACCCGCTAGGGCGATCCGCAAGGTGGCAACGGTGGTGTCGGGCGGAAGGGAGTGGCCCGTTGAGGGAGGCCGCCTCCTTCTCGCGGAGGAGACCGGCGGATGACAGTGTTCCGTTGAGTGGTTCCGCTAGTTCACTGGGAGTTCGATTCCAGTGAGCGATTTCTCTGTTGTTGTTGTCTGTTGTTGGTCTTTTGTTTCAGATCATTGTTGGATTGTTTTGTTGGGTATTTTACCATGATATTGGAGTATTTATTCATGTCATTCATTGAGTATTTGATGCCTTGGTTTGGAGTATTGATTCATGTCTTTGGTTCCCTCTTGTTGGTGTTCTTGGTCTATTGATCCTTTGATTCATAATCTGGGAGTTGGTTGGTGTTCATATTTGAGATGAACCCATGTCTTGGTTGGTTGTGTTAATGTTGGAGTATGGTTGTGATGGTGGACTATTGGGTTACGATTGACTGTGGACTATTGGTTACTATTGACTTCTGACTTTGGACTTCGGTCCCTGTGATTGGGTTGATTACCCCTGTGATTGGGTTCGCTACCCCTGTGATTGGACTGTCGGTCCCTGTGATTGGACTTCGGTCCCTGTGATTGGACTTCGGTCCCTGTGATTGGGCTCATCACCCCTGTTTGACTCGTGACTCTTGACTTCTGACTTGTGACATATGGTTTGACTTGGTTCGATGGTTGGTTTGGCTTTGGTTGGGAGGTTGGAGTTGGGAGATCATTCCTGGTGGGTCGTCGTGAGTCCTTTAAGTATTCAGTTGGTACTTTGTGGTTCTCGTTGAGTGGGATGTTTCCTTATGATTGTGTTCAGTTGGTATCTCGTTTATGGTTCGTTATTGCCTTATGCCTTTGTTGTTGAGAATTGGTTTATTTGATTGAGTCTTGGTTGTTGATTCGTTCAGTTTATCCTTGTTGAGTATCGATTTGCACTGTTGTACAGTTCGTTGGTGTTTATATTCTATATGGGTGTGTAAACCTATTTACAAGCTTATGTATATCTATATTTCCTTGCGGGTGTGAATGGTGGTTGCTTAGCATTCTTTTGCTAATGGTTCTTTGTGTGTTTTCCAGGTATGGAGTAGTTACTCGCGAGCGCGTTAGAGCTTTCTCTATATGAGGATGATAGCCTTAGTTTGGGATTGTTTAGACTTGGTTTTATTGGGCATGTGTGCCGTTGAGACATTATGTTCCTTTTGTTAGAGATTTGAGTACTCATGATTATGGATTTTATACTTTGAGGATTATCCTTTCAGTTTCTATGATATGACAGCTTAGTTTATTCTTGTGTTTAGCCTGTGCATCTAGGCTGTGATTATACCTAGATGTGGCATGACGCCCTTAGGTTTTAATTCGCTTCCGCTATGTTTGGTTTGTTGGTTGAGATTGGCAGCTTTTATGTTAAGTTCTTAGCTATCTCAGCCTGTGTGAGGTTGGGGTGTCACAGATATCGAGTTATTAGGGATCATAGAAGGAGAAAGGGAAAGAAGGGAAAGGATTGTCACCATTGACAATCCAAAAGAACAAGAGTGGAGAGAAAATGCTTTAGATGAGATAGACTGTGGAGAGAGTGTTCATTGGGAGATCTTTAAGGAAAAGGTTGCAGGGGTAGGAACCTATAAGGAGAAAGAAGAAGAGGGGTATATTATCTTCGAACATCCTGAAATAATACCCCGAGCTTACTTATCGTTGCATTTTATTTTCCTTTCCTTAGTTTCCAAATTCAAGGATATTTCCCATCTTCGGGCATACCTTGAAGCAAAGGTACACGGGACGCTTGGTAAGGTCCCAAAATCTGTGTGCTTCGAAGGATAGAGCACACCACGTCTGGCTAGGAGACGTTAAACCATAGCGCACTTGGGAGGCAATCCCAACGTTATCCTTAGATTAGAACTTTATTTCTTGTTTATTTTTTTTCTTTCTCTTCGTTTATTAGCAATTTTTCTTTTTAGAATAGCCTTGCTTGAGCTAACAATGCAAGTGATTTTGGTGCTAAGCCATGACGAATGAGCTAAACCGGATAAAAAACGGAAGGCAAAAACCAGGAGACGAAGAAGGTGATCAGCACTGCTGTCCACGCCTGCTCACACGCGTGGTGACAGGCGTGGAATCTTTCCAGTGTTGATCCACGAGGACCTACACGCGTGTGAGTCGCGTGGACAGGTCCTGGACAGATTTTCGTGCATTATTTTCTTTTCATCCAATTTTCCTAAGTCTCCCAGGTCTGGCAGTGCCAAAAAAAAAAACATCTCCTATCTTGATTTACATATCTTTCTTATTGCTTTTGTTTTAATTACTTACCTTGTTTTAGGATTTATGCTTTAATACTTTCATTATGAACAAAAGAACTTCCGCTAGGCCATTGCACGTCTATTGGTTGTCTTCTTGTGCTAACATTGTTTCATGTAGCTTGGAGAACGAAGGTAAAAGAGATGTTAGAAGCTTAAAGTGTGGAAATGAAGGGATGCTTACTTGGTTATAAACCTCTTATCCCTTCTACTTTTTATGCCTCGTTTTTCAATTCTAAAGTGTGGAAATTAAATTGTTATATGTTCCTTGCATACTTGATAAACACATGCTATTTTGCACACACATAATGCTATATTGTTGATACCCTACACCCCCGGAAACACTTCTAAAGTGTGGAAAGGGTTTGATTGATTTTGAATGACCATGCTCCTTTGTTCCACTTGATCTTCATGGCAACATCGAGGACGATGTTTGTTCTAAAGTGTGGAAAGGATGCACCTTGTGCTTATAATGTCTTGTTTGCTTGATTGATTTATTGGTCTTGTCTTATGGGTGTGTTTTATCTTTGGAGAGTGTGTCATTGTTCACATTATCTAGGGAGAATGTTAATCATATGCCAAAAATAAAATTTTTTCCTCTTTGAATATCCATGGGAAGTACCCCTTCTTTGACCAAATGAGCTTTAAATTCTTGAATGCTTGCATGATATTCACCTCTTATTTTCCTTAGACCTTAGTCAATGATCTCTCGAAGTGGGAGTGTGCACCTCTTAATTTTAGAAAGATAAGTGAAAGCGAAGCCCGGAATTGAACTAATTTTGGTAGGGCATGGGGCAAAAGGTGAGCCTAATAGTGAGCTTAGAGTGAAAAATTCCTTAATCCCAAGAAAAAGGCATGAGAAGTTGTATGGAGAAACAGTAGAAAAGGCAAAAGGCCAATCCTAGAGATAAAAATTGAGGAAAGTCATCTCGCTAGGTTGTGTTGAACCATAGTCTTCATAAAAAGCAAAAGCTATACCTGGAGTCGGTTGTCCACATAAAATGCTTCTAGGAGATGAGAAAATAGAGCGGAGGTAAGCCGCTTCGCTAGGATTCGGGCACCCATTGCACTGTCTTCGAAAAAGCATGGAGCTCCATGTGAAGTCGGGTTGCCCGATGGCGTTATCCTAGGAAGTGAGAAGAAAGAGCGATCGCCCAAGCCATGGCGATGAGCGGTCGATGTCCCTACCCTGACTTATTTTACGCATTGGGCTTTGGCGTTTAGTTGAAAAGTATTGGTTGAGGTGTGCACATCGTTCCCACTAGGGGGCTCGGCTTGAAGGCCTTTGTAAAATTTGAGGTGAATCTAATTTGGATTGCATGCTTGGTTGAATGAAGGGTGTGTGCGTTGCATTGTCCAAACGAGACCATAGGGGTTTTGCTACGTTTGTATATTCTTAAAGTGTATGGCATGTGGTTACCATTCTGTGTAGATAATGTGCGGAATTTCACCCACTCCATTGTTACACCCTAGAGTTGATAGACCGATTAATTGATTGAGAACACAACTACCTTTGGCACTTAAATGATTAGCGTTTAATGGTGAATTGCTTGAGGACAAGCAAAGTTAAAGTGTGGAAAATCTGATAAGTGCCAAAACTAGCCATATTTTTATTTTTAAAGTGTGGTTACCATTCTGTGTAGATAATGGTCTTGAAGCGGTCATTTGGGTCTCTTGGCTTGGGTTTCAACCAATGGTCATACATGTGCTCGATAATAGATTTCTTTTTGGATGGAGGTGTGTTTTGAGTGTAAGATTGTGGAGAGTAGGCTTGGGATGGGTAAGAGTCGTAGGATTGAGAATTAGAGAATCTTCTTTGTTGAGGGTAGTCATCATCCTCGTCATAGTGGGTAGATTGGTAAGATTTTGAATCGTAGCTTTGGTGATATGCACTCCTCCTATACCCCCGATGTTCATAAGAATAGTCTTCTTGATCATGATAATCCTCCTCGTAATCATCCCGACAATACCTAGGTGTCCGGTATTCACTTGAATGATCATAAGAGGTGTCTCTCCTTAGTGGTTGGGCCCGACTTCAATGCTCATAATCGTGACCATGATAAGACTCTTGGTAACTCTCCGGTGGCTCATCATATATGGTTCTTCTTTGAGGTGGAGGTGTGGCTCTTCTTGAGTGGGTGTAGTCACCATCTTCTCTTTCATCAAATTGAGTTCTTGGTATTTGCCTTGGTGGTGGATCATTATACTCATCATATGCCTTATCATCATATTGAGGTCTTGATGGTTGCCTTCTTGGTTGGTATTCTTCTTGTGAAGATCCATATGTCCTTGAGTAAGGTTGTTCATAGTCCTCATAATTTCTATAACCATAGGGGTTAGAAACTTGAGCATTATAGCCTCCCCTTGGTTGCCTATATCCTCCCTGGTCTTCATAGTAATCCTCTTGTGGATATCTTGCTTGAGAATACATCATAGAGGATCAACCTATCAACACAAAGACAAGAGAGTGTTTTGCAACTAGAAGTAGTTGCAAGTGAGAGTAGTAGCAATTGAAATGACAAAAAGATTAAAACGTAAACAAAGTGAATGCAAAAAATTAGAAAGTAAAGGGGGGGGGGGGGGTTAGACTCTCTAACTTGAACACTTGCTCATGTTAATCCAAAGGCACTTACTACTCAAAAACCGATGCCATCCCCGGCAACGGCGCCATTTGATGAATGTAGTTTTCGCGGTGGATGGAAAGAAATAGATGTTAAAACGGGATAAAGTTCTCGAGTATCGTTCTCAAAGGATGGCAAGGAGGGAATTCGAGCGGCAAGGGATTAAGCACAAGAGTGTTTAGTGTTTGAAAACTAACCCAAACATAGTAAGAAATGTGCATTAAACATAATGAAAATAACGAACAAACAATGGAAACAATCAATTGGAAAGGAGGATTTGGACCTTGCAACTCATATAGGTATCCTTGATTTCCTAAGATATTAGGCTAGCAACACTTAGATAATGAAAATGAGGCAAGACAACTATGCCAACGCCACTCTCGTGGTCATTGGCCTATCATCTAGTCCATAGTCCAATTCTCATGGCAACTAGGCTAGGTGAGGCAAATTATCGAACACATGGTGTGCTATTTGCCTTCCAATCCCCCTTTTCTCAAAGGTGGGAAGAAAACGTGCTAGGCTAGGCTAAGGAGTATCCCTACTCTCGTAGGTGAGAATCCTTCTCCAAACACCTCTCATATAGATTGATCACCCCTACACAAGAGTCAAAGTGGATCACCACTCACACAATCAAACTCATAATCAAAGCAATTGCAAAACCTAATTGATCAATTCAAA
The DNA here is from genome assembly GCA_003576665.1 of Ipomoea trifida. Taxonomy (NCBI): domain Eukaryota; kingdom Viridiplantae; phylum Streptophyta; class Magnoliopsida; order Solanales; family Convolvulaceae; genus Ipomoea; species Ipomoea trifida. Next base: position 4,934,218 of record CP025649.1, on the reverse strand, counting down.
GCTCAAGAATATCCATACAAAATTGCTCAATCCAAATCCACAAAGATCTACCTAATCATACTTGGAATTGAAATAGTAAAAGGTAAAAGTAATGACAAGAAATTAAAATGAAGACTTAACTTGCAATTGAACTTTGAACTTGAACTTGAATGTAGATCTCAATCTTGCAACAATGGAATTCTTCTCTAATTCTAATCTAAACCTATGAATTGCAATGTGGAGTGAATTGGGAGAGACCTCTCTAGGCTAATCTTAGAGAGAGAAATATTCTAAAATGATCTAGGACTCAAGTGTGATGGATCCGGCATCCAAAACCAGAAGAAAACTTGGCTTTTTAAACCAAAATCGCGTCAAAACTAATCTGCCCAGACCGCTGGACGCGGGGTGGACGCGCGTCCACACCGGCGTCCATCAGAGAGCTCTCTAAAGTTTGCTCTCTGTCTACTGTTTTGGGACGTTGGACGCGGGGTGGACGCGCGTCCAGCCTACGTCCAACCCTGTTCCTTCACCAAATTTGATCTTTTCTCGTTCTTCGTTGGTTCTTTTCGATTTTGCCCCTTAAAGTCCTCCGGTTTCCTCTCCAAACTAACGCCATTTTTCTTCTTTATGCCCCTTTTCACCTACAAAACAATTCAGGATGTGTGGAAAGGGTACGTACTAAGACAATATAAAGCATTTTAAGGTATTTTAAGACTAAACCATTCATAAAAGCCTTAACTTATATACTAAACGATCCACGAATACCTTATAAAAGTGGTATCTTTTGCACTTATCAAGCTGTATCAACAAGTTGGCATCATGGTTGGTCTAAAAGGCTTAAACACATCTGAGTTATATGAGGTTATTTGACCTAAGACTCAAACATCCTTTGCCATGAAATTCATCTGGAAAAGTTTCATACCCCCTAAATTTGTGCTTTGTTGCCTTCTTTGGATTCATGGGAGACTTCCCACCAAGGAAAACATTAATTTCATTCAGATCAATAAGTAGTGCTCCCTTTGTGGGGGGGGGGGGTATCGTGGAGAACATTAATCACTTGTTCTTTCTGTGTTCTTTTTCTAAACATGTTTGGGAGATTGTTAGGAATACAATTGGAATTGTAAGATGTATAGTCTCTATCTAAGGAGCAATCAAATGACATCATAGGGATTCGCAAGGCACTCATCCCTGGTCTAAAGCAGGGTGTCGTTGCCATTGCTTGCACTAGTGCCATCATCACCAAGAATATATCTTTTAAGTCTTGTACAGATTTTACCCGAATGGATGTCAATAATGTGTAGCTATGGAATCTAGTGCATGCAAAGCCACTTAATTGTTGAATTTATTGATCTACATGGAGACGTACGTGACTACCCACTTGCTGGTTGCATTTTCTTATTTGTTTTAACTTGTTGTATGTTTTCTTATATAAAAAAGAAGTGCTTTGTTGTTGTGTCTCGAATCTTTTGTAGTGAGAACTTTGGTTGGTAACTTTTGCATAAGTGCATGCGGTTTTACGACACCACAAACAACGATGTACCTACGGTAGAAGAGCTATCCTAGCCCACCTTGCTAGGTTGTGGTAAAGGCGCATTAATCCAGTCCGCATGTGTCAGCAGCTTAATGACACCCCAATGTACTTACAGTAGAAGAGGTACCCTAGCCACCTTGCTGGGATTGTGGTAAAGGCGAATCAATCCGGTACATACGTGTCAGCGGTATAATGACACCACCAACAACGTTGTATCCGTGGTAGAAGGGGTACCCTAGCCCACATTAGCAGGGTTGTGGTAAGGGTTGGCTTCAAATATCCTCAAGCAACATCTAAAGTACCCCTTATACCGCGGGTACAACATTGTTTGTGTTGTCATTATTCAGCTAACACTTGCATACCGGATTAATGCGCCTTTACCACAACCCTTGCAAGGTGCGCTAAGGTACCCCTTCTACCACGGGTACAACGTTGTTGGTGGTGTCATTATACCACTGACACGTGCGTTCCGGATTGATGCGACTTTACCACGACCCCAACAAGGTGGGCTAGGGTACCTTTTCTACTATAAGCACATCGGGATGTCATTAAACCGCTGACACTTGCGGACCATATTGGTGCACCTTTACCACAACCCTGGCAAGGTATGCTAGGGTACCTTTCTACCGTAGGTACATCATTGTTTTTGGTGTTGTTAAACCGCTAACACTTGTGTAGAAGTTACTAACCAAAGTTCTCATAACAAAAGATTCAAGACACAGCAACAAATCAATGTTTTATATATAAGAAAATGTACAACAAGTCAAAACAAATAATAAATGCAACCAACAAGTGGGTAGTCATATACGTCCCCATGTGTTGGTCTCGATGGGTTACAAAGTTAGTCTAGAGGCGGGGTGGGGGGGGGGTGAATAGACTCACTACGATTTTTCTAAAATTTCTTCACAAGTAATTATCTCTTTGAAGATAACACTCGTAGGAGAAAAGAGTTTGCAGCGGAAATAATTTGTGTATTAAAATTTTAGATTTACTTTGCACATGGTTTATAAGGTTTATGAAAATATATGGTTTAATCAATATGAATGCAAAGCAGTAAAATAATAGCGTAAGTAAAAGAGAGAGATGGAGATTTTATAGTGGTTCGGTTGTTAACGAAGTCTACCCCACTCTTTTTCACAACTTGTTAAGGATTGCACTAATGCTTACTTTAGTACAAAATCCACACTGTGAGCTCCCTTGATCACAAAGCCGGGCAGCACATACTTCTACAGGTTTTTTTAACTATTCAAGTCTACTCCGTGTTAGGAACCCCGAGTCTTTGATTTTGATGATACCATAAAGCACCAAAGGAAACCCCCAATTTTTCGTTGTCTTTATTGTATATCTTCATAAAGCCGAATACATAGTAGGACTGTGACACCCCAACCTTACACAAGCTGAGATAGATAAAACTTAACACAACAGCTGCCTATCTCAACCAACAAACATAGCATAGCGGAAGCGAATTTAAAACTTAAGGGGCATCATGCCACATCTAGGTATAAACACAGCCTAGATGCACAGGCTAATCATAAAAACGAACTAATCTGTCATATATGAAAAGAAAGAAATCCTCAATCAATAGTCATAAGTACCCAAATCACTAAACAAGAGTATATAATACTATCTCAAGGCACACGGGCCCAATAACCAAAGTCTAACAACATAACCACTATCTACGCCTCCTCAGACGGGTATAGCTCTATCGCGCTCACGCATAGACTTTAAGGCAAACCTGGAAAACACACAAAGAACCATTAGCAAAAGACTGCTAAGTAACCACCATTCACACCCGCAAGGAAGTATAGATATATATATATATATATAAGTTTGTAAATAGGTTTACACACCCATATAGAATATAAACGCCAACAAACTGTTCAATAGTTCAAATCGGATACTCAACAATGATAAACTGAACGAATCACAAACCAAGACTCATCCAAACGAAGCCAATATCCAATAACGAGAGTACAATACAACGAATCCATAACAAGATACCAACTGAACAACAACCATAAAGGATTCAACCAATCATAACCAAGAATAACAAGATATCAACCGAATAGACAAAGGAACTCACGAATATACCAATCAAGAAAGGAATCCCAGCTCCAACCTCCGAACCCTCATACCAACCACCATACCAAGTCAAACCCACAGTCAGAAGTCAGAAGTCAGAAGTTAGAAGTCAATCCCGGAAAACCGGTACACAGGGGTGATGAGCCCAATCACAGGGACCGAAGTCCAATCACAGGGACCGTAGTCCAATCACAGGGACCGACAGTCCAATCACAGGGACCGAAATCCAATCACAGGGGTAATCAACCCAATCACAGGGACCGAAGTCCAAAGTCAGAAGTGAGTAGTCAATAGTAGCCAACCCAGATCACTGGTACACAGGGACCGAAGTCCAAAGTCAGTAATAGCACAGTCAGATCACCCATCAACCTCCAAAACATACTCAAGGATCCACAACCCAATCTCATACTCAACTCAGCCCAAGAACCATCACTCAGAGTGCTCATCTCAGATATGAACACCAACCAACTCCCAAATAATAGACTCATACAAAGGACCAAGAGGTACGAATAAATACTCAGAATCGAGATACAAATATCCAATATATTACTCCAACAAACTTCAAAACAAAGAAGGAAACAAACAACGGATCACTCACTTCTACCAAACACTACCCTTACTCTCACAGAAGACCCCAACGGTTACATTTTCCCGCCAGAGCTTCCCGCAAGAGCAATTCTCACACACCAAATCAGACTCAGCTCAGAATACAAAGAAAGGTTCCAGAATACAAGGATCAGATCACAATACACCAACATTCCATCCAACAGAGGTCAAATAACATGGAAATCCAATCCAACAAATAATCACAACAACACTAGGCAAGGGATCAAGACACGAGTCCAAGAATCCAATAAGCATAATCAATAATAGGCTAATAATCAAGGAATTTCAGGATTTCCAATCACCAAATAATATCATATAGAGCGAGAGTAAAAATAGATTTTGATGGACATAGTGGTTACCTTTGAAGCGTATTTAATCCAAAAGCATTTTAATCCAAAGCGACGTCAACTCAAGCTCGGTTCATAACCACGAACCTGAAGATTAATATAATTCTAATACCATTACTAAGACTATCAATAACAATATTAACATTCCTAGTCGGGCCATTATAACCTATAATCCTATAATCCATGCTCAAGGCTAATATACTATGACCATATGAATTATACTTAATCACTAACTAATACTAAAACGAGACTAAGATCAATAATATAAATCTAAACTTACTCTAAGATATTATAACTAATAGTAACTATAAAATTAACCAAAACATTACCTTAAACACGCTGCTTCCTCCCGGGTTCGAACCTGCGCCAACCACTCAACACTCACGCACCATACCACTGGGCTGTTTCGTCCTTACTATTATGAGGCGTAACCACCTAAACAAAAGCCTTCGGATCAGCTCCCGGCCACCAACCAAGCGTCACGCTCATGCACGGAGAAGAGGTGCCCGCCGACGCACTCCGTTATAGCCTAACGGAAGAGGGAGTACCGTTGACATGCTCCGCCACCGCCACCGCAACTCAGCCACGCGCCACCGAAAGACAGGGGCATGAATGGCGTCGTTACTGCTGCTGTCGTTGCCACGAGAAACAGAGAGGGGGAGAGGCCAGAGCTGCTGCTGCGTGGAGAACGTCGAGGAGGAGAGTGTACTCCTGCCGCCGCTGCTCACGCCGGAGAACAGGGGAAGAACTTCGCTGGTCACGATCCCGCCGACCCACGCTCGCCGCTAGGAGCTCTCCATGGTTGCCCTGTTCGAAGCTCGTCACAAAGGGAGGGAAAAGCTGCTGCCTTCCATCTCTACCGTGCCGCTGCGAGGAGGAGTTGCTGCATCACCGAAGAGCTTCCTCCAGTCACGTCCCCGCCCAACGCCGCTGCTGCGTATCGGAGAAGTGACGACCGCCAAGGCCGCCCGCCGGCTCCATCACTGCCGCATGCAACGGCCCATACCAACGGAGGCTGAGAGTCTGCCACCCTACTCCGCCATGGCCATCGAAGCTTGTCTATGCCCTAGCTGTCCGCTGAACCAGACTTCATTCTTCGCTGCTCATGCTTGGGAGCTACTATCGCCGGTCACCCACGCCCACCGTCATTGCCGCAAAACCATGGCCGGAGCTCCATCGCCGTGTGAAGCTAAGGGCGAGACGAGAGGCAGAGACGGGAAAACGAGGAAGGATGAAAATGTAGCAACATTCTTGGCTGCTGATCATTAGGTTTCCTATTTGGGAAGCTTCTATTTTGGGCTAAGTCAAAAATTAGAATGGGCTATTAGATTGTTGGATCAATTTAGAAGTTGGGTCAACTTTGGTTCAAGACTAGAAATGGGTTGGATCATTATGATATGATTCAGTAACTTGGCTTCGCGTCACAGGTCGGTGATTAACAGAGGTTTTTGATTTGCCTATGGTGACTGGAAATAATGAGAGAGAGAGAAGTTGGTGGAAGAAACTTCCTTTTGATTTTATTCAATTCCAACTTGCCAAGACAACCTAATACTCTCCCTATATATAGGAGTTAAAAGCTTAAGACATAAGGAAACAATATTCTAAAATATGCTTACCTAAAGTAAAATAGGCAACTACTAATAAACTAGGAAATAAGATAACTAAGTATATTGGTAGCAGAATCTGTAGTGTATCACATTAACCATAGTCTATAATTTATATATGTATATAATCACAATTTTTGGGCTTAGCCTACTTCTTAAGAAAATATAATCTATGTGGCTCAATAATTCACATAATATAAAACATATAGCTATATTGGGCTAAAGACATTTTAATGTAATATAATAATAATAAATATAGGTAGTCCAAAGAAAATACCTTATTCCAAGCCCAATAATAAAATGATTATATTTAAGAAATCGTTTCTCATAATAGTTTAATAAGAAAATAACCCCTTTCATATTCAAAAGAGTAGTAGGAATTTTCGGGGTGTTACACTCTACCCCCCTTAAAAAGGAGCTTCGTCCCCGAAGCTCAGAAAACGTTTTGGGGACAGAGAGTTACAAACTAGTACAATAGTACATATAAAGAAAATATTTATATAGGATATATGCCCGGTTAGAAAATTTGACCCAACGGAAGGAGAGAGGAGAGGTTTAAGGTTCAAGATTCAAGGGTAACACCGGTTAAGAACAGAATCGGGGTTATCAAGGTTACAATTTTAGGAAGTAGGATGGTCACCTTGCACGAGATATTTTCAAGAAGCCAACAATATCAGCGTTCGAGAGGTTGGAAATGATTTTTGCAATAAAAGGGATGTCAAGTTCTTTAAGGAGAAGAGAGAACCCTGGCTTCGAAAGAGATAAGAATAACTAGGTTTAAAGAGGCCAAAAGAATTTCTCAATTTAAGGGAGTACCGGGTTCTTTCAACAAAAGAGAAGGAACGAAAAGAATTTGGCTTCGAGAACAGATAAGCACGAGGTTGAAAACGCAAAACGAGTTCTCAATGGTAGGATATTCAACTTGCTCAAGGAAAGGAAGGAATCAGGTTCCTAGTGAAGTTAAGAGCGAGGTCTTAGAGAGGCAGATTCTCGATGGTAGGGTATTCAATTTCCCAAAGAAAAGAGAGGAGTTCATTTCCCAACGAAGGTGAGAAGGAGATTTAGAATGGATAGAAAGGGATGCCTTAATAAAAGAGTGTGCAATCCCCAAAGGAATGAGAGAGATTCGGTTCCAAGAGTCGATAGTAATGAGGTCTAGAAAGATGGATAGGATTCTTTAATGATGGGGTATGCACTTTCTCAAGGGAAAAGAGGAATTCGGTTCCAAGCGAAAATGAGAAAGAGATTAGAATAGGTAGAAGGGATGTTTCAACAAGAAAGCATTTGGGAGTTTCACGAATCAAGGAGAATTTAGTTTCCAAGAATAGATAGGAATACTGATTGGAATAAAGAGAAGGGGTTTCCTAATGGAAAGGTAATTGGGATTTCAAGGAACCGAGGAGAATTTGGTTTCCACAAGGATATAGGAATAAAGATTACAACGGATAGAAGGGATTTCCTAACGAGTATGGTACTTAGGATTTGCGAAGAACTGTGAAGGATTCGGCTTTAAAAGGAATAGGAAGTCTCTCAACTCTAAGCGGTCTCTTCGGGTTGACGATTGATCACGACACTCTGACCGATTGGCGGATCTTGACTTTGCTTCGTGGCCGGCCTGAACCTAGAGACGCGTATGGCCCTCGTGGTGTTCAAGTTCCAGACCTTGAGCGAGGCCTACAACAGCGCAGCCGATCATTATCGAGTGCTGTCGATTCGGCGAGGGACTCAGGACCGCTCCAAGCGGCCAGCCGAGGGTGGAGCTCAAGACTCCAAGAGGCACCGACCCGGGGGACCCGGCGCGAGGAGAGGCTTTCAGCAGGGAGGTTCCAGCCATGGTGGTGGGTCTCGCCCTAGTCCCGGGCAAGGGTCAGCTAGCGAGGGAGTTCGTACCCGGCACTATCACTGCAGGCGTTGCGGGAGAGACCATCCAGGGCGCGATTGTGAGGGTCAGTTGGTGGAGTGCTTCAGCTGTGGTCTGCGAGGTCATAGGGCTTACGAGTGCGCAGCTAAGAAGGGAAGTTCATCCTCATCCAGACCGAGTACGGCTCAGGGAGCCCCAGCGGTGGCTCGACCATCCCGAGAGGCTGCAAGTAGCGGGGGTAGCCGGCCAGGTGGAGGCCGAGAGCAGCAGGCGAGGCCGCAGCAGAAGAAGATCTTTGTGATGGGCCGTACCCAAGCTGAGGCGAGTGGGCTTGAGGAAGGTAACCCCGAGTTTAGTGGGGTAGCGGCACGGTGGAGAAGGGCGGAACAAGGAGGCGACAGTAGTGGACAAGTTCTCAATTTTGTCATGCTGTAATTCCAAAGCTTTGACAGATTTCTGCAAAGCTTTGATGGCTGATTCGATGTTCAAATCAGTACCCATGACGCCGGCAACGGGAACCAGATGATATGATTCAATACTTGGCTTCGCGTCACAGGTCGGTGATTAACAGAGGTTTTTGATTTGCCTATGGTGACTGGAAATAATGAGAGAGAGAGAAGTTGGTGGAAGAAACTTCCTTTTTATTTTATTCAATTCCAACTTTGCAAGACAACCTAATACTCTCCCTATATATAGGAGTTAAAAGCTTAAGACATAAGGAAACAATATTCTAAAATATGCTTACCTAAAGTAAAATAGGCAACTACTAATAAACTAGGAAATAAGATAACTAAGTATATGGTAGCAGAATCTGTAGTGTATCACATTAACCATAGTCTATAATTTATATATGTATATAATCACAATTTTTGGGCTTAGCCTACTTCTTAAGAAAATATAATCTATGTGGCTCAATAATTCACATAATATAAAACATATAGCTATATTGGGCTAAAGACATTTTAATGTAATATAATAATAATAAATATAGGTAGTCCAAAGAAAATACCTTATTCCAAGCCCAATAATAAAATGATTATATTTAAGAAATCGTTTCTCATAATAGTTTAATAAGAAAATAACCCCTTTCATATTCAAAAGAGTAGTAGGAATTTTCGGGTGTTACACTCTACCCCCCTTAAAAAAGGAGCTTCGTCCCGAAGCTCAGAAACGTTTTGGGGACAGAGAGTTACAAACTAGTACAATAGTACATATAAAGAAAATATTTATATAGGATATATGCCCGGTTAGAAATTTGACCCAACGGAAGGAGAGGAGAGGTTTAAGGTTCAAGATTCAAGGTAACACCGGTTAAGAACAGAATCGGGGTTATCAAGGTTACAAATTTTAGGAAGTAGGATGGTCACCTTGCACGAGATATTTTCAAGAAGCCAACATATCAGCGTTCGAGAGGTTGGAAATGATTTTTGCAATAAAGGGATGTCAAGTTCTTTAAGGAGAAGAGAGACCCTGGCTTCGAAGAGATAAGAATAACTAGGTTTAAAGAGGCCAAAAGAATTTCTCATTTAAGGGAGTACGAGTTCTTTCAACAAAAGAAGGAACGAAAAGAATTTGGCTTCGAGAACAGATAAGCACGAGGTTGAAAAACGCAAAACGAGTTCTCAATGGTAGGATATTCAACTTGCTCAAGGAAAGGAAGGAATCAGGTTCCTAGTGAAGTTAAGAGCGAGGTCTTAGAGAGGCAGATTCTCGATGGTAGGGTATTCAATTTGCCAAAGAAAAGAGAGGAGTTCATTTCCAACGAAGGTGAGAAGGAGATTTAGAATGGATAGAAAGGGATGCCTTAATAAAAGAGTGTGCAATCCCCAAGGGAATGAGAGAGATTCGTTCCAAGAGTCGATAGTAATGAGGTCTAGAAAGATGGATAGGATTCTTTAATGATGGGGTATGCACTTTCTCAAGGGAAAAGAGGAATTCGGTTCCAAGCGAAAATGAGAAAGAGATTAGAATAGGTAGAAGGGATGTTTCAACAAGAAGGCATTTGGGAGCTTCACGAATCAAGGAGAATTTAGTTTCCAAGAATAGATAGGAATATTGATTGGAATAAAGAGAAGGGTTTTCCTAATGGAAAGGTAATTGGGATTTCAAGGAACCGAGGAGAATTTGGTTTCCACAAGGATATAGGAATAAAGATTACAAGGGATAGAAGGGATTTCACAAATACACATTACTACCATCCAGTCGGGTAAAGTTTGTACAAGACTTGGAAGATATTCTTGATGATGATGATGGCACTGGTACGCTCCGCATTAACCAACTTGCCATCAAAGAAAAATGAGTTTCTTATGCACCAAATGTGAAAAAATCGTGCAGAAAATAGCAATGGCACTAGCTTTGGACCGATGATGATTGCCTCGCGAATTCCAATGGTGTCACTTGATTGCCCTTTGATAGATGCTATACATCTTGCAATTCTTACAGTATTCCAAACAATCTCCCAAACATGTTTTAGAAAAAGAACACACAAGAAGAACAAGTGATTAATGTCACTACTACAAAAATACCTTTAACGTCGGTTATTTGGACATACGACGTCGATTTTTTTCGACGTAGATCCAGCAGACGTTATAAATAAATTATACGACGTCGGTTTTAAAAAATCGACGTCGTATATTATTTTTCAATTTTTAAATAAGTACATACGACGTCGGTTTTTTCACAAAACCGACGTCGTATGTTATTTTTTTAAAAAAAATTGAGATACGGCGTCGGTTTTTTAAAAAAACCGACGCCTTTTCTCTTTTAATTGTTTAAAATAGAGATACGGCGTCGGGTTTTTGAAAAAACCGACGCCTTATCTCCTTTTAATTAAAAAAAATTAAAAAGCAGCAAATCGTATCTTGTATTTAAAAACACGTACAGATTAGAGCAAAAATAAGAATAAACATAAAAGACTGTAATTTCAACATAAAATGTGCATCAAAGACATCAATTAAGATTACTAATGATAGTAAACAATGGACCTAAAACATGTCAAATAGTTAAAAAAAAAAAAAAAAAAAAAAAAAAACAATTAAAAAAAGAGGAAGATAACTTCTCAACATAAAAAAAAAAAAAAACAGCATTGTATTCATATTCAGAGTGAAAGCATAACATAATTACAACTCTAAATAATATAATGGTTCCATGGAATTCTTAATCTTTTCTCCCAATATTATTCCAGCGCCCTTTGTACCGCATTCGATGGCTTCTCCAACAACTGGCTTTCTTATTGTTGCTTAGAATAATAAGTATAATGTGTAAAATGTCTAGCCGAAGAATGGATAAGCCCTTGATTAAGATAAAACAATCAATTAAGAATAGTGACAGCCATAAATCACTAGCTAGCAGTGCCCTCATGGTTGCCGTGCCAAAGTAAATAGAATTAAAAAACCAACAACAACCTAGCTTATACAGATAAACACTCTAGGGGTTTACAGCCACTTAATAAATAAACTTCTAAATCACCCAGAGCACATTTCCAATCCTATCCACCATATTTCACTTCCTGTTCACAAAAGTAAAAACCAGTAACAAAAAGTCTTACTTAGTCTTAAGAGGGGGAAGCCAGCAAAACGTTTTTCTCCACCAAATATTTGGATGATTAACAGTTAGCATCATCATCTAGTATCTGCAACCAATGACACATGCGTCAATCTGGGTGACAAAAAACAAGAATAATCTGTGGTGGAGAGATGAAGTGTTAACCTTTTGGCACAAAAAGAATATACTTTGTATATAAAGAGAGAGAATTTGTGTTTTGATTGGACAAAAAGTGTTCTAAGCACTTTCATTCAATTGCTCGTTTCACAGTTTTACTTAATGACAGATCGATTGCAAGATAATTGGATCGTCTCATAAGAGTATATTACAAAATTTAATCAAAAGAAATGTTAATACTAATTAACCAATCAAAAAATTTGTGCATATCAAGCAATTGGTAAACTACACTAACCAATAATATCATTAGCTGTCAAGATCTCTTAGACAGATGATGGCGTGTCAGCATTTCTGGTACACCCAGCGCATAAATGCTTTCACATCCAAGAAGCTGCTGCAACTTTGCATCCCATTGTATTGCCATTGAGTTCATAGGGTCCTAGAATGTTTAATAGAAAATACAATTAGACTATGAAATAGTTGGAAAATATAGCTCATAGAGAAGATTTCATCATTAAACTAATGATCAGGGATTACAAAAGAGCATTTAAGCAAGTTCTTAGCAAAATCTCAAAAATTCAAGACCACAGAAAAATCTTTTTTTTTTAAACTGTGACTAAATTGTCCTTAACCAGATCAGAATAGCTCAAAGAGAAGCGTAAACTGGGGCTGTAGACTTTCAACAAAGCTCAAGCTTCAACCTCTTGAACCTTTTAGGGTCAAGATTGTCTCATTGTCCAGTCTTAGTTGTTCAGAACACACAAATGTGAGCTTAAGGTGATGCATATCACTACATCACATGGTCAGCCCCAAATCAGGTGGACTAGTGGAGACAACATAATAAATGATGTTAATAAGTTATGGACTTATAGCTATTTTTTAAGTATTGCTAATTTGAAATCAAATTTTTTATTAGCGAGATTCAAAGAGTTTGCATAGTCTCTAAGACATTAGTTCTTGTAGGCTGTACTTGAATAATTTATGACATAGGTAATAAGACAAGTCGTCTTGCCCCAAAAAGTGACATCATAGTATTGATATTACTAGTTAATCTCACTCTAAATTCTACATTTCTACAGTTGGGTATTATGCAGAGTCAGATCACATTTGTACAACCCTGCTAGTTGACATGTTTTTTCTGCATTAAAGTAATCACTTAGCATTTTCTAATTACTATATATGTTTGGCGTGAAATTATGTACATACCAGAATAAGCATTCTCTGAGTGCCTATATGAAAAACTTCTAGTGGGGACTAAGTTATTAAACAAAGTTATATCTTGATTAAGAGAATACTGAAGGACGAAAACAGTAATTGCCAGATCTAGGTTAGTAGACTTCAATCCATGACATTTGCAATAATCAAGAAAAGAAGCATATATTGAGAATAACATAACGAATAACTATAACTTGGCAACTCACCTCAAGCTGGTTAACCTTTATGTATGTCCATAGCTGCTTAACAATCTGAATGAAATGGACTAGTTAGATGAAGAAGAACAAATGTAGTTAAGAAAATAGTAACAATCTGGAGTGAAAAATATCCTTATATACAGACCTCAGTCCTTGGCATTTTTTCCTCGCCCACAATGGTCTGTAGGTCATGAGAAACACCACAGAGTTTGTTTAACCCACCTGGGCCACCTCTCCTATTTCTTCCAGTTTGAGTACTAAATATACAGTAGAAGCAACATTTGTGAAGCAAAACAGCAACCATAAATGCTTGAGAATAGACAAAGTTGTAGGGAATAAATGCAGAACCAAATAAAAAAGGCTACAACAAATATCCATTAGATCATAAACTACCACAATAAGGAGAGGACATGTTTCCCATTACCCCCCACCCCAAAAAAAAAAAAAAAGCATAAAACCTGAAGAAAACATGAAATAGGTAGCTTTCATGCTATTTCTTCTACATGTCTGCACTTAAGGTTAAAATAGCACACACTCAAAAAGCTAATGAGTATATGTTTATCAGATTCTTATTAATAGGCAATAGCCACACAGATATTATGCAAGAAATGAAACTCCACAGAGAAAACAGTAGTCTTTAGAATTTAGATAGCATTATCTTATTTTTTAACCTTAAAAAAAATTAATGAGGAGCTTTTTAGAAAAAAGGTCAGTATATATGAACTTAAAAACTCATAAATTCATCAATTCCATGTATAGAAGTCGTATAACATTGGCCAAATGTTCTTGTCGTCTGCAATATTTGCTTTTTGTAAATCATAATAAACAGTAAGTTAACAGAAATGAGCTCAGCTTGGAATAGTTAAAGCAATAAAATAGTCCAAATGAAAAGTTAAAGCAATAAAAATAGTCCAAAATTAGGGGACATTAGGAAAAAACAAAAACCTGGTACAGACGGAGGGGCTCACGGCCGGCGACTGAGGCGGGTTGAGGGTGAATAAGGAGACCGGGAAGCTGGTGGCTGGTGGACAGTGGCGTCGTGGCGAGGCAGAGGCGCAGGCGCAAAGATCTGTCGCGGGGCAGAAACCCTAAATGTTTGTTCCAGTGGAAGAGGTGCGGCGGTGAGGCGGTGAGGCGGTGAGGCGGTGCGGCTGTCCGGCGGCGCAGGTGTGCGGCTGTCCGGTGGCGCGAGTGTGCGGTTGTGCTGCTGCTGTCCAGCAGAGAGAAGAAGAAGAGAGATGGAGGAGGATGGAGGCGTTGGTACTTGGTTGCGGCGGAGAGAAGAGAAAAAGATGGAGGAGGCGTTATTTATAAAATCGATTAAGTACCTAATATGATTTTAAAGCGAAGCGTTAAATGCTTTATAAAATCGGCGGACTAAGTACCTTATTAAAGCGAAGTTTAATCATTTTAAACCATATATAACGTCGGTTTTATGCCTAACCGACGTCGTATATGATTTACATACGCCGTCGGTTAATTGAATAACCGACGTCGTATGTTATTTTCATTTTTTTATTTTTTTTCGCGTAAGACATACGGCATCGGTTATTTAATTAACCGATGCCGTATGTTATTTTTATTTTTTATTTTTTTTCGGGTAAGACATACGGCATCGGTTATTTAATTAACCGACGTCGTATGTTAATATTTCACTTTTAACGTCGGTTTTTCAAAAAACCGACGTTATATGTCCGACGTTATATGTTGTTTCTGTAGTAGTGTGTTCTTTGCGATACCCCCCACAAAAGAAGCACTGCTTATCGATCTTAATGAAATTAATGTTTTCCTTGGAGGGAAGTCTCCCATGAAGACAAAGCAATCAACAAAACGCAAATTTAGGGGGTATGAAACTTTTCCAGATGAATTTCATGGCAAAGGATGTTTGAGTCTTAGGTCGGATAACCTCATATACCTTAGATGTGTTTAAGCATTTTAGACCAACCCATGATGACAACTTGTGGATGCAGCTTAATATGCCCCCAAGCTTCTCTGTGAGGGAATCTCGGACCTTGGCAAGACTCCCCATCAATGCAGAATCATTCTTCTTTGGTGTACAATACCAGAAGTTAACATCTTGAAGGTAGAAGTCATGGATCCAAAAGAGGCTCCTTGCGTGAATGGATATTCCAGATTAGCTTCGAGATGAGAGCATTAAATCATCAGCTTTGTTGGGAGGCACCAACTCCCTCTACGATTTGAGACAAATCTCAAACATAAGTTTTGTTTCAAGAAGGGCACAAACTAATAACTAATTTTCGTTAATGAAGTCACAGACTTCCTTCTTTTTTAGGATTTGATTCAAACCACTCACGTTCCAGCAACCGATCAACATTTAGCACCAGAGGTGGGTGCTTGACTATCACCGCCGCCATCCACATTTTTTTGCCTCAAGTGGAATGGTCTTTTTGTGTTTTTACTTCTTATATTTTTGTTTACTAGTGCTTGGAGGCGAACTAGATTTTTTCTTGAGCCGGATGCTGCAATATGGAGGGTCTTTGCAAGGAATAGTGTTGCCACCATTCCTAGAATCTTCGGCAAACCTAGAAGTTGCATTATCCTTGTTCTGATTTAAACTAGTATCTTCCATCTCATTTCCTTGAGATTATCCCATATGGGAGCCACTAGCAACATCATCAGAGTATTGACTACTAAAAATCAATTTTTGCATCTCATTTCCCACATGGAGTGAGCATACAAGAGTATTGGCTACTAAAAACTTATAAAGGGTTCAAAGATTCATTTACTTATTAGAAAACAAAAAAAAAACAATAGATAGACTGATAGAAATTTAATTTTTCTAATAAAAAAGGATGTCAACAACAATTTGACAAACATGTCCAATTAGGTCTGGATTCTCAAACTGCTATGTAATGAATCATTTAATAATATGATGATTGATATAATGCATAACTTAGAATAACATTAATGTAAATAATTTGATACAAATTGGTTTCTTTGAAAGTAAATTTAGATGGGTGTATCAGTAACACACCACCGGTACTCAACAATAATAATTTGTAGTTTTATTTAATTTTTACTCATCTTTATCAATATAAGTAAAGTAGATAAAGAATACTCACAGTTCAAGTCTGCAGTAGTATACCTGCATATAGATGTTCAATTTAGAGTCAATAAATTTTTAGTTAGATTTGGATGTTCAATCCAACGTTTGAACCAAATGTTGTCATTATTTAATTCAGTTGTATGTATATCTAGAGCCAAGCCCCGTGTTCCAATGTTTACATAATGGCAGCATTTAGTTCAAACGTTGGATTGAACATCTATATGTATAACCCCTTATTGACTCTGAGTTGAACATCTATATGCAGGTATACTATTCACTACAAAAAAAAATGCATAAATAGCGACGAACCGATTCCGTCGCTAAATAGGAAAAATCAGTCACTAAACAGTTTAACGAGAGATTAGCGACGGAATTAGTTCGTCACTAAAAAGTGTGTCGCTAGAACTTAGCGACGCAATTCTTTTCCATCGCTAACTTTAGTGACGGAAATATCTGTCGCAAAACGAAAACAATCCGTCGCTATTTTCCTCTCGGCGACGATTGATGACGAAATTTGTGAGAGAATAACAACGGAATATTCCGTCGCTAAATCTAGTGACGGAAATTCCGTCGTTAAACCAATAAAAATCCATCGCTTGTGACGAAATTTGTAAGGGAATAGAGACGGAAATATCCGTCGCTAAATATAGCAACGGATATTTTCGTCGCTATTTTGTTGTCATTCTTTACTGTTATACTGTGTTTAGCTACAAATTTGGTACGATTTTTGTCCATTGTTAAATTTTTATTTTTCTTTAAATGCCACTATTTTATGTCGCTACCTGTATTAATCTATAATATAGTATTTCAATAGTATAATTGCAAAATATATTATATTAAGAAAAGTTTCACAATTGATACAACACAAAAAAAAAAAAAAATTGAAACACAAATTATTTTAATTTCAAATGTTAAAGGCTATTACAAAAAATCTTGGGACCCTATGCACTTAGCAGTTTTTGCATCCCATGACCAAACTTCATGGTCTAAGCTTCCACTAGCAAGTATATCAGGATACAATGGATGAAACCTAACTTGGAATAGTTAAAATGGAATCTTAACTTAGATAATAAAAAGGAAAATTGCATCCAAAGTATTATGCCCCATGAGCCAATTAAGCAATTATCGAGTCCCATGAAACATGTGTATATGTGGATTAATAAAACATTTGCCACCTAAAGAGCAATAACCATTAAAGGGAAGCATAATAAACTACCAGACTCTTTCAATCAGTGTTATAACACAAAAGTTAGTAATACATTTATTTAAGGTAATGCCATATTAATACCATATAGAAAATAAAGGCATTATAATACATGGAGCTACAAACAAAGTGAAATAGAATCCTCTGAGGTAGCAAATATTTAGGCATAAACTTGGTATATTTTAGAACATGCTAATACTCTATTCCTCTTTCACATTTCTGACATTTAGGTTGACATTTATATAAAAACAAATCGAACTAGCCAATATGACAGTCTCAGAATTCAAATGAATTAAATGGGGAAATGCAAAGCTTTAGAAGGCATCGTTACCACTCAAGGTGTTCTACGATGGCCACTCAACACTTTTAAGCATATCCCAGTTTGACACTCTATTATCTTCACTGTATGATCTCCGCTGGCATCCCAGAAAACTGAATACTAAGGTCATCCTCATCATATATAATAATTCATATCCATCTTTGTATAATGAGTTCAGCATCCATCTATATTATACATATATCTAGTAAACACACACACACACACACACACACACACACACACACACACACACACACACACACACACACACACACATATATATATATATATATATATAGTTGTGATCATAGTAAGGATTTTAAAATTTTTCATTCAAATCCTAGGCCTCAATTCAATTGGATTCATCTTCCAGATCTGAATCCATAGGTAATAATATTAGGTTATGTAAATTGTGAATTGAGCTCAAATCACAGATTCTTAATTTATATTACAATTTGATTCACAATTAAATATCAAAAATTCATTTGTGGTTAAAGTACACAGAGCCAACAAATAAGACACTTTTCTCAATAACCTTGGTGATGTACCTTTAGTTTTATATGTCAAAGATGCTTGGCAAAACCTAACTACCAGCTCCAACTTTGGGTTCTTACAAAAATGATTAATAAATCAATTAATAACCCCATTTTTCAAAATTTAATAATGGGCATGAATGTGCACTATGTGAATCCTATACCTGTTAGGATTATGACAATGATGACTGCTAAAGCAATGCTCCCACCATCATACCATCCTTCTTTTAGGCCCTTAAACACATAAGATAAGATAATAGAATAGTAAGCAATATATTACTAAATACACACACAAAATCAACAGTCTGACAATGCACAAATACTTTGACAAAGTGCCTTGAACTTACCTCTGTCTTTATGCCTTGAGCCAAAGAAGCAGTTGTAGCTAACATCAAAATTACCGAAGTCTTATCCTGATAAGCATCCCAAAGAAACATCTGCAATTTTAAGGCCAGCCCATCAAGCATGTCCTCAACACAAGCACTCAGCTCAAGTCAAGTGGGGAAAGTTGAGATACTAGGATCAGAACCAGTAGTCATACGTATGCCACTAGTTATAAACATTTCAAAGAAACCTAAAAGTGATTCTTCCATTTGCCTTTAAGATTAGATTTGGGCTTTCAGCTTTCTAATTATCACTGTTGTCCTCTAAATATGCAAAGTTCAAAGACTACTTAGCAAAAGCTCCCATTAATAAAGCAGGTAGATCAAGCCATAGTTTTGGTAAAAGCACATCTAAAGGTGATTAAGACTAGCAGAAAGGTGGAAAAGATGCAACATAAAACAGAAGTTGTCATAAGTATTTTCCAAGTTTTAAGAAATAAACAAAACAAACCAAATGGAATGGCATCATCATAGAACTCTGGGAAACAATAAGCTTCTTTCATAAGTTTACTCTAGTTTAGAAAAGAACAAAATCAACAAATTAATGTTACAAGAACAAATTTAAACGCAAGATAATCAAGATAAAAGTTTCAGCTGAATTTCAACGGAAACTATTCAAGCATATATTCAAATGATCAAGTAATAAAGACACTTTTACAATTTGAGTAGCTGCAGCATCTAGTTGCATACCACGAGCACACTCAAATGCTGCTTCTGCAGATAAAGAATCCCAAACGCCATCACTTGCAATAATAAGCCTGTCACCTGCTAAAGAAAGCTGTAGAAATATTATTAAAATAAGTAGAATTTAGATTAGTAAAGATGAAATGGTGTTGGCTAAAGGATGGTAAAACACTCAGAGTATTGTACTGGGAAAAATGATGATGATTATTTCACTTCTATCTCTGCTAATTTATACATAATTAACAGAGAAAATAACTCAACAAACATCTCTAGAATATCTCTAACACCTTAGAAATAAAAAAGATAATATAAGACTAATTCAAAATAAAACTAATGTGCAGTAAATATAGCATTTTCTATCACTCCTCCTTGCTATTTTTGCTGCAAACTCCAATCTTCTCTCTCAATACTTCAAATCTTGATCATGGCAATCCCTTTGTCAGAATATCAGCTAATTGAACACCAGTACTGCAGCGAACCAAGTTAACTTCATTTGTTTTTTGAACTTCTCTAACAAAATAAAGCTTAACTTTAAAGTGTTTAGTCTTGCCATGAAAGACTGAATTTCTTGAAACTGCTATGGCTGCCTGGTTGTCCAGAAAAATTGTTGTTGCCTCCTCTTGGGCCATAGAAAACATTATAACAGGCCTTGTTGATGTCAAGAAAATAAGGCATCCAATAATACTCCTATACGCTGTCTCGTCAACCTTCTCAGAACCATCGTCTTTGTTGAATTTTTCATTTTGACAAAGAGAAGTGCTCCATATCCAATAATAAAACTTTTTTGGCATTCCTTTCTCAAACAACAGGGTATTCAATTTGCCAAAGAAAAGAGAGGAGTTCATTTCCCAACGAAGGTGAGAAGGAGATTTAGAATGGATAGAAAGGGATGCCTTAATAAAAGAGTGTGCAATCCCCAAGGGAATGAGAGAGATTCGGTTCCAAGAGTCGATAGTAATGAGGTCTAGAAAGATGGATAGGATTCTTTAATGATGGGGTATGCACTTTCTCAAGGGAAAAGAGGAATTCGGTTCCAAGCGAAAATGAGAAAGAGATTAGAATAGGTAGAAGGGATGTTTCAACAAGAAGGCATTTGGGAGCTTCACGAATCAAGGAGAATTTAGTTTCCAAGAATAGATAGGAATATTGATTGGAATAAAGAGAAGGGGTTTCCTAATGGAAAGGTAATTGGGATTTCAAGGAACCGAGGAGAATTTGGTTTCCACAAGGATATAGGAATAAAGATTACAAGGGATAGAAGGGATTTCACAAATACACATTACTACCATCCAGTCGGGTAAAGTTT